>JBBPMA010000598.1:0-20158 GCA_038090075.1 Xanthoconium purpureum | reverse complement strand
CTCTGCTCCACGTCACGCCGCGCGACCGACCTCCGAGACCGCCCAGAACCAGCGGGGGAACCCACTCCACGACGTCCAGGTCTTTCAGCATGGATCGGCGCGCTCGATCGCCCGCTTCGCGCCCGCTTTCAGATCCATCCCACGCTCGCCTCGCGGGCCCGCAGAGCTTATCGGGCACCGTCTCCAGACCTGGCGACCGTCTCGCCTTGCCTTCGGGTGCTCTGGGCACGGTCTGCGACGATGAGCTGGCTCACTGCGCCCCTACGCGCCAAGCGGTGAGCCGTTTACCCCCTCCGCAGCTGGGGCGACGCTCTTCGCCTCCAGCTTTCTGCGGACGGCTGCAGACCGTTGGCGGACCATCAGGCCTCGTTCCCGGGACCGCGATGCAGGGCCCATGGTATGTTTCGTCATGTCTGCAGGCTAGGTCGTCATGCAACAGCCCCTTTCTTCCCCTCCCCTCCTCCGTCCGTCCCATGGCCGTCGTGGCACTGATGTGATCATTTCGAGCGCTGACCCCTGCTCTACCCACCCCACAGGACCTCCGTGGACGGTCTTCCATCGGGTTCGCGCCGCCAGGATCCCTCGTTGTCGATCCTACCCCCCCCCCTCCTCCCTCCCGTCACGCTCCGTCCGTAGGCATGAACCGATTTTTCCACGGTCCGCAACCGCCGTCCCTTGCTTTGCAGGACCGCAAGAAAGCGTCCCAGTCGGCAACCGCATCGTCCAGCGCTCTCTCCCCGTCCAATTGTGCGGGCGTCCCGCCCACCCACCTCCCCCCCTTTGTCACGCTAGGTACGCGACCTCCTTGCCGCGTCCTCAGCCTTCAGAAGGGCCATACTCAACATCCTAGCATGGCTCTACGTCAGAAGAGCCCCGTTTCTCGCCCCCCCCCTCGCTCTCTCCTGATCCCTACCGGGTGTCACGCCAAGATACCGACGTGAACGGGCCAAGTTTACTGCACGCCCCTGCGTGACGGTTGCGTGACGGTTTAGGTTCGGTCAGTTAGGGTTAGGGTTCGTTAACGGGGGGTCCGGGGGGTTTACCCCCCGTTTGGTTCGCTGCCGTTCACGCTCATGAACCGGGGGGTCTGGGGGGTTTACCCCCCAGTTCGTTCAGGGTTCGTTCGGGTTGGGGTTCGTTCAAGTTAGGGTTCATGTCGTACCCTAACCCGGCCGTACGTACCCGTATACAGTCACGCTTTAGGTGTAGTTCGTTCAAGCCGGGTCGAACCTATTCTAGTGCTCACGCTCGTGCGTACCGTGACAATCTAACAACAACGCTGGCGAACCGCTCCCCTAGGTCCAACTGGGGCCCTCTATAGATGTCATCACGGAAGAGCCCGACCGCTTCCCACGCCGTAAAGGGTGCCCCGCTACGCATCCGTTTCGCTCCCCTGCCCTCCCATCCGCTCACGCTGCGTGACTCGTCGTCGTGACCGCCCGGACACGCACCAAGCCGTCTATGATGTTCTCTGGAGGCTACGTTGACGAGTGAGTTCGGTCGCCCGCTACCCGTCCTGCTATCGATTCTTACCGCATCCATGCACAACTTTTCTGACCCTCGGACCCTTGCCGGCACGCCCACCGCATCCTTGGGGCATCAACCTACGCCTTCGGGACGATGCACAGCAGTATGTGCGACGTTTACCGTCGTCGACGTCACGCAGCGAGCCCCCTCGTCACGCCCCCCTCCTCGTCCACCACTGCCCCGGTGAGGTTCGATCGGTCGCAGGGTCCGCTTTTCCCAGCGTTGCAATGACCCATCTCACCCTCAGACGTCAGGACCATTCGATCGGTCCCTTGGATCTCTGGCCATGCCCCGTACATGCTCTGCGGGGTGCCGTGATTTTTTCTGGAGACTCGGTTAGCCTCGGTGACCCCACGGTGCACCGCGGGTTGAACCCCGTCGAGATACAGTCGAAGTCGTCCGGTTGGGCCATATGGACCTGGCCATTCCCTTCCTTCCTCCGCCCCACGGTCATGCCTACCCCACGTCACGCACGCGCCGACAACCCGCCACGGCCGCCCTTGTCTGCCCTGGACAACGCTCTTGCTGTTTGGGGCCGGTTTCGAACGCATATATCCACCCCTTTCGAGGTGCGCAAACCCCTCTTGCATGGCTCTCCGGCCTTTGACTCAAACGTTGGCAGGTGAGGCTTCGGAGCAACCCCCCCCGCCCACCCTGGAACACGCTTCAGGCTAGCTTGTCTCCGTGGTGAGCCCAACCTCCCTTTCTCCGTCCGTGATTTCATTCAGTCACGCTTCAGAACTTTGGTCACGCTTGCCTGACGAAGAAGGGTGAGCATTCCTTCTACCAACTTCACAGCGGGTTCGGGTTTGATTTCATTCATACCAGACGCATATGAACACCTCGACGCACGAATCCAAGGGCGATCACGCAGGGTGTCACAACTTTTCGACGCCCCTCTTCTCGCCAATGACGAATGGCAGGTTTACGGAAGCGTTCTGTGGCTTTCTGTCGTATACAATGGCATGTTCTTAGTCTCATACAGGGCGTTGCAATGTTATGTCGTCCGATCTCATCAAGCCTTTGAGGCTGTGCCGTTCGTTTTGCCCGATAAAACACCATCGCCCCAGCCTCTGCTCACCACCTCGCAGAGAAACCCTCCTGGGCCATATCAACCACGCAACCCCCCGGGCGTTTGAGCTGGTTGTCCCTAGCTTTTGCCTACCGACGCCGACCGACTACCCCCTACTCCCCTGACCGTCCCCTCCTGACCGTCAATGCCGTATGCGCTCGTTCCTGTCTCGCTCCACACCGCTGCTTACCTTCTCTACAGTCAGTGCCCGGTCCCTGGTTGCAACGTATCGTACTTCAATCGTCAAGCAGTCAAGCATGCATCCAACTTTCACGCCCTGGTTCGAACCGTCCCCTATGGAGGTAGCATATATGCGCCCCCCGTTTGACACGCTGGCTTACATTCCCCCAGAGAAAACGGTGGAGGTCCACAGGGATGGTCCCTCTGGGCGGCTTTCGTGTCCCTGTGGCAACCCGGGTCACGCTCGATTCGACTGGCACAGGCTGAACCAGATTTGTAGGCAACGGCCCCATCCTGAGGATCCCAATTCATTTCCTGACGAAAACCTGCCACGGCGTGTCAACCATACCCTTCCGGAAGACAACCCTACCCATTTGATGGACGTCGATCAGGAGCCCCCCTGCTGTGATGCTCCGATTCCTGGTTTCCTGGATGCGGAGCCCCCCGCGATTCCCAACGCTCCGGATACCCCCCGTCACGCATCACGCAACTTGACCGACGAAAACATGGGCATGGAGGACGTGGTCACGGCTTCATGCGCGGACGTGGACCTCGCTTATGTCGACGTCGCTGCTTCAGAAATACCCACGACCAACCTGGCAAACGATCCCATATCCGACCAGCTTCTATCGCTCGGTTTACACGTCGATCCGACCCATCGATTTACCATATGCAGGCCTTGCGCCCGGGTCATCCCTTTCGACCGCGCACACTCTCACCTGCTCGAAAACCATGCACCATCGAGGCGCGCCATTCCTTCCGAGGAGGAGGTCACGCACATGCTGGTGCAGTTACATGCGGACCGCTGCTTGGAACCCAGCTCGGAACCCATACTGCCCGTTTCCGGAGTCCCGATCGTCGACGCATACAGGTGCAAGCTCGCTACCTGTACATCCGTTTTCCTATTTTCAGACAGGAGGCGGTTCAATGAGCACTGTCAGCTGAGTCACGCCGACGTCCCTGTCAAGGATAGGCTGCACTCGGTGGTCAAAGGTCAGCCCTTGGTTGCACGGTCCAAGCACGTTTATCTCGTCGAGGTTACCGACGTCCCCGTCTCCTCGACCTCCGCTGGATCCCTTGTAGACGAGATCAAGGCCGCCCTGGCTTCGAGCGATTTTTATGCCCTTCCAGACGTCTTCCAGGAGTCTTCCAACCAGCGGACCAAGGGGGTCGTCTTTGCCCAGCTGGGCTGGGATCGCCTTCTAGTCAACGTCAACATACGCTCCCTTCGCACCACCGTCGCTTTCCCGAAAGAATCCGAGGCTGTCTATCTTAAACTGACATTGGCAGTCGAGCTCTATTACGAATCTGCATCCACGCTCATCGCCAATCTCCCCACGTTTACAGCCCGGGCAGTTCTGTCCACCGGCGAAATGGGCTCTCAGCCGTTCAAGCCTCTGCAAGAAAAGTCAACCCTGAAAAAGTATTCGCGACTCATGGCCCTCTTCCTCGTCTTCCTTTTTCGTCACGCGGCCGATTCGACCCCTCACTTTCCCGTCCCTTTCCATCCAGATCACCAGGCGCATCTAGCGTCTGTGCGAGGCAAACTTTCCACCGACGACGTTCCTAACCTCTTGCCTGCGATTCACGCCCTCCTTCTCTCTCTTTTGACCCACCTGAGTCACGAAGCTGCTCTCAGCGACAAGAAAGACCTTCTGACGCTTTTCCTCCTCTGCTACCACCTCCGTGACGATTCAGGAAACACGACCAGCGTGACCGCCATCCCTCCAAACATTTCTGCAATCCAGTGGTGTATCAGGGCCACCGCGGTCAGGGAGATCTGTGAGAGGGCCAGAGAATACGGTGACGACACGTTTCGGTAGGTCGTCTGCATCGTCGTTCTCTTCTTGTCTCACTTCACAGCGCGTACGAGGCCTGCGTGAAGGCGTTGATAACAGATGGGCAGCAGACCTTGTTCGCATACCTTCGACAGAAGCACAGTCTGATCAGCACCTTGGCCTACGAGGAGCCTGGCCTACCTCAGTTCAACTGGAATAGCAACATGTCCGTGCTGTCGATCAACGGCCACCCATTGATGGTGGAGCGTCTTCGCGAATCGGTGAAATCTGTAGAGAAAGAGATGCGCGACTGCATCGAGAAACTCACGCTGTCCGTGGACTTTTCTGACCTCTTTCGATACATCGACTCTCGGACGGACCCGGACAAGCCAGAGGGTTGGTTCATCGACAACCCAAGGGAAAATCTTCCCGGCACCTCAATCGTCTCACAAGACGCGTCTGGACTATCGCTCTATTCTCGACGCCTCTTCGAGAAGATGGCGCTGGACGGCGTTTATTTCACCAAGGGCCATGCCAAGGCGGTTCCTTGCCCGCGTGCGTCACGCTCCCAGCGTCACGCCCCGCTGCTTACCCGCTTGTAGCCGCGATTTGGCGCTGGATCAACGATCTGGACCGCCTCGTGTCCGCGATGTACTATGCCATCACCCTCACCTGGGGTGGGGGTGCTCGAGGCACGGAGTGCGACCACCTGAAACACACCGTTCGTGGTCAGGGGGATCGCCACGTGTTCATCCTGAACGGCATGCTTTCGATAGCGACGACGTACGTCAAGACCCAGCACCTTCAAGGTCACGGTAGGCTCATCGTCCGTACCCCGTCGCGCTCTATCTCCCGCCTGGTGCTGTTCGTCCTCGCCGTTCTCTACCCGGTCGCTTCCAAGCTTGCGTTTTTCGTCATGGAACCGGATAAAGCTCGAAGCTACCTGAGCCATCTGTTCGTCCATCACGGCACCGTGCTCGACACCGGCGCTTTCAGCACGATACTTCGCAACTATACGGAAAAATACCTCGGGGTGACCTTGAATCTCAGGGACTACCGTCAAGTGATGTGCTCCATGCTTTGCTCCCTCACCCAGGCGGACTTTGGTGCACCCGATCCAGACGACCATGAGCTGTCTGCCGTCCACGCACAGTTCGGTCACTCGGTCACCATCGCGGGCGCTCATTATGGCATCCAGGGCACCAACGCCCTTTCTTCTGTATCCCACACGGCCGTTCGTTCGATGCAGCGCGTTTCATTCAAATGGCATGCCTGTTTGGGCGTTTCTGGATCCAAACCAGACAAGGACGTGACCGGAGAGGTCGATCGAGCTGCCCAGCTGCTAGGCTCCTTCAAAACATCCCTCTCCTCGTCCATTCAGGCGGTAGCTCAGCAGGGCATCCAGCAGTTTGAGCAGACCGTCCTGAGTCGTTGGACCAGCATCCTTCAGGGCTTCGGCTCTGACCTCATTTCCTACCTCAACTCCACGTTCCCGACCTCGTCTGCCCCGATCTCCGAAGCCCTCCCTCCCCTGATTGTCAGCCCCAACCTAGCACCTCGGGTTCGCCGCCTCTACCCAGGACGTGAGGGCTTTTCGTTTAAATCCCACCATCAAGCCGAGCTCGTACAGAGCTGCCTCACCAACGATCATGTTCTTGCCGTCATGCCCACGTCGAGCGGTAAGAGTCTGGGCTTTTTTGCCGCCCCGCTGCTGGATCCCTCTAGCATGTTCGTCGTCGTGACGCCGTTCGTCGCGCTGACGGAAGACCTTTGTATAAGGCTTTCCTCTTATCCCATCTGCGGTGGGAGATGGCCGGACAGCACCATCAATCCGTTCGAGGCCCAGCTGGTCATCGTTCCTGCACATGAAGCCGGCACGTCGCGCTTCTATCAATGGGCCGAGGCAAACGCGGAGAGAATTCGTCGCGTGTTCGTGGACGAAGCCCACCACATCATCGTTTCAGATTCCTACCGTCCCTGCTTCAAGCTGTTCCATCTCCTCACCCGCTTGAAGAAACCTGTCACGCTCCTCACTGCAACCCTGCCCGTGCAATCCACCTTCGCCCTTTGCAAAGCAATGCAGATCGACCCACTTCTCCTTCGAATCATTCGCGCCCCGACCCGTCGCTCCAATGTCGGGTATCGCGTCCTTCATGTCCCCGAGTCACGCTTGGCAGAAAAGACCGTCGAGGTCTTTCGCTCGATAAAGCTGGAGCCCCACGAACGAGGCGTGATATACACCACAAGCATTGCCTTCACGAACGAGATCGCCGCCAAGCTCTCCATTCCCACATACACCAGCCGCATCCTCGCCGACGATCAAGCGAACAAGGAGGAAAAGTCACGCCGTTTTCTTGCATGGCGTGCCGGCCAAACCCCATGGATTGCTGCGACGATATGCTTCGGCGAGGGCGTCGATTTCCCGAGCGTTCGCTACGCCATCATCGTGGAGCCAAAGGAGATGCTTTCGTTTCTCCAAGAATCTGGACGTCTCGGTCGTGACGGTGTCGCTTCCCAGTCCATTACGATATGGAACACCCCACCCAGGTCACCCCCTGCCGACGACCCAGATCATGCTGGAAAACGACCCATGGCACTCTTCCTCCAGACTAGATCCTGTCGGAGGCTCACCTTTCGACAGTTTGATCCGTGGGTACATTCGTGTGCCTCCTCCTCTGACAACGTCCTGTGCGATTTCTGCGAGACTCTTTGCGAGGTATCTCGTCGACGTTTTCCGATTTGCGTGACGGCTGATCGTTTTCCAAGTCGACCGAGCTGCCCGTTCCCTCCTCCGTTCGTTTCGACCTTCCCCTGGTCCAGGGTCCAGGCCCTTCCCGCTCGATCTCTGTCCAGAGCAACGGCATGCTCATTGATAAGGCCTACGATGCTGGAAAGCGAGGCATGCAGGCGCTCTACGCCATCGTCTCTCGCGTGGCTGCTCAAGGTTGCGGAGACTGCTGGGTTCTTGGCAAGAACGTCACGCAATCACACAGTCACCAGGACCGCCCCTATCTCTTCAAGAGTTTGCTGTCGAGTTTGCGGGCTAAACAGAGGACGGAAAACGTCTATTGGCCCTCCTGTTATCTCTGCTGGATCCCTTTTCAAGCACCTTGCAACCATCCCAGCATCAGACGGGGCGACAAGATCGAAGCTGACGACTGCCCCTTTCCCTCGATTCGTTACCTCATTCCTGCGCTTTGTTCAATGATTTACGTTTATGACGATCCCTCTAGATCCTTTCTCTCTCGCGTGTCTGCTTCTCTGTCTCTCAACCCGCCTCTCACCGACAGCACGTCGCGCTTCATTGACTGGGTCACTGAGCCGTCCCCCTCTGCTGACAAGATACCCAACTTCGCTCTTCTTTTAACTACGTTTTCGGAATGCTTCGATAGGTAGAATGTCTATTGAGCTGCTGCTATGCGCTTCCTCCGACTGAGAGCTGGTCAGCATGGCTGTGAATCACGATGAGGAGTGATTTACCTGGATGGGTGTGCCTCTCTTCGTAGTGCACCAGAAGTCCCCACGGGAGTCCCATGAATTCACATAGAGGGCATTTGAAACGCCCGTCCTTTTCTGCGATTGTCCATATCTGAGCTGCAGCATGTTTCAGCACCTCTGCATTGTCCGAAGCTCCTGCCACGCACCAAACCCATACAGCTTGAGAACCATCTCTTCGTTGTGTTCGCTCTTGACATGTCTCTCTAGACGTGCAGCGCTCTCCCCCTCGACCGTTTGGAAGCAGTATGGGCAAGAGAACAACCCGCTCATCGTGGATGGGTCCGATACGTTGCCCTGTGCACCTTCTTTTCAACCACCTTGACCGGCTGTTTACATCAGCAGGGTCATCGCTCCTAGCAACCCTCGCACCGCATGGACGATCCCCTGCAAGCACAGCGCCGACGCGTCCAAGAGGCAATGCAGCCCGTGGTGGACGAGCAGACCTACATGCTCGGGTCACTCAAGTCACGCCAAAAACGCCTTTACGACATCCAACTTGGTCTCCAAGGCGGCTACATGGGCACCATAGACGAGCCCCCCTTGGATGACCTGAACTCGGAGCAGCTGGACACGATGCGTCTGGCCCTGGAGGGCCACAGCTTGTTCATCACCGGTGCAGCTGGTGCGTGGCCTGTCACCCCTGGAATTCCCTCATGACGTACTAGCCCCGCGCAGGAACAGGAAAGACACACCTTCTTTCGCGCATACATCGTGCTTTGCGTTACAAGCACGGATATCGCCCAAGGGTAGTCTTGACTGCCAGTACTGGCATGGCTGCCATGAACGTGCAAGGTACGTCGGTCGTGCACCCTTTCCCTCTTCCTGCTCACCCCTCATCGAGGACAAACGCTCCATTCTTGGGCTGGATTCCATAACCCGTTCATGCCCGTCGAGCGCGCCATCGAAAAGGTGAATTCGAGCTCGGTCATCCAAGCTCGGTGGGTAGAGGCAGAGGTGCTTTTGATAGAGGAAAGTGCGTCCGTTTCGGCCTCGCTACCTGACCTACCCAGCGTTACCTTTCAGCGTCCATGGTCGACGGGAGGTTGTTGAGCCTCATCGACAAGGTCGCCCGTGTGGTCCGTCATGTCAACCGCCCCTTTGGCGGATTTCAGGTAACCCCTTAGCGCACGAGGTTACATTCTCCTCACCGTCTTGTTCAGGTGATCGCCACCGGCGATTTTTTCCAGCTGCCTCCTTGTAACTCCGAGGGACACCAGCCCATGTTTGCATTCGACCTAGACGCCTGGCATGACGCAATCGATCACTACGTTCACCTCGGCGTGACCTATCGTCAAGTCGAGGATGGTATGGCTTCGCTTTCGCCCACGATCTAAGCTTAACACGCATACAAGATTTCATCAAAGCGTTGAACGAGTGCAGGCTGGGCGTCCCGTCCCCAGAGTCCATCGCGATGCTTCGCGGGCTCCAGCGTGACCTGGCGCCCCACCCTGAACCGCCAGTCTGGCTCTTTGCTCTTCGCTCCCTCGCGGACGCGAAAAATACCAGGCATTTGAACGAGCTCCCCGGGCGCCTCTATGTTTTTCGCGCTGTCGATGGGCCTGACGAGCCTCTTGCTGTGCCCTACTACAGCGACATGCCGGTGGATCCCACCCTCGTCTTGAAGGTCGGCGCGCAGGTCATGCTGCGTAAAAACTACAGCAGCAGTCTCGTCAACGGCTCTGTCGGCAAGGTGGTTTCGTTTCACACGGAGAAGGAGCTGCTCGCTTTGGGAAACGACCATGTCTGGTTCACGGATGGCCTCATTCACCTCATCGACCCTGCCCTCCTGCCCTCTTTGTCCTCGACCGGTCAAGACGCGCTCCCCATCGTCCTCTTCGAGACCCACGATGGACCCCAGTACGTTTTCTGCAGGCCAGAGATTTTTCAGGTCGAGGATCAACACGGACAGATCGTCGCCATGCGCACCCAGGTCCCTTGTCCCTTTTTCCTTTGTTCATCACGCTGACCGTGATTTCAGGTCCCCCTGGTTCTCGCTTGGGCCCTCACCGTCCACAAGTCTCAGGGTCAGACGATCTCGAGGCTCGTCTTTGACTTTCTAGGTATCTTTGCGCCAGGCGAGTCCATCCTCGTCTCGACCGGTGTCACGCTCACACACGTCTTCAGGCCAGGCATACGTCGGGCTGTCCAGAGCGCGATCCAAGGAGGGCCTTCAGATCGTCAATTTCGAACCGATGCGGGTGACGACCATCCCGTTTAGGATCGCTTCTTTGTATGCTGACCTTCTTTTGTCAAGATCATGGTTGATCGGAAGGTGCAGGAGTGGCATCGGGCTGCCTTTGAAGGATTATATAACCCCTGTTAGCCACGTACATAAGCTCGGTGCTCTGGGCGCCATCCCTCTTTGCCATCACCATGTCCACCTGCACCCTTGCCTGTCCCATTTGTCACCGTCCGATCACCGATGCCGAGCGTCACCTCGACACGCATGCATCGGAGGAAAATCCACAGTTTTTCGTGTTCAGTACGTCTCGTCACCTCTTCGCCCAGCCCAAAGCTCAGCCACAGACCGAGTCTATACCCTCCGAGAGGTCAGAGACGCGTACCAGTGCCCTATATGCGCGTTCACCGGCCTTCCATACCCGCTTTACAACCATTTCAAGATGCATTTCGCGGTTCACGTACGTCGCCGACGCGTCGCACGCGTTTGTCCTAATCTTCATCTAGACCGAGGGCGTGACGTTTTCCTACCTGGTCGACCAGCCGCCCCACAAAAAATTCAAGTCCACACAACCCCTCCTGGCAAGCCAGACCCTGGTCTTTGGAGAGCCTACTACCCCCACCCCCGTCCCCGCGTCCAGCCTCTCGACTCCCCCGACGTCACTCCAGCCCAACCATCACGGCACCTCCGGGGTCGTAAAGACCACCGTCGAGGCCGGGTTCGACGAGCTGAACAGCGTCGTCTCTCACTTCCTGGATCAGCACAAGAGCATGTGCTTGCTTCATACCTTGCTCGACCTCGACCCTCTGCTCCCCCACGGGTCTCTCCTCGACTGTGACCTTGTGAGTGGACCTCGCCCTCCTGGCTTCAGCGATTTCCGCGACGAGTTTCGCAAGGGCAACAACTCCGGCCGTTGTCGCTCCTGCGGCTGCCCCAAGTTCGAAGGCATTCGGCATGTGGGCGCTTTCGGTGCCGCGCAAAACTGCAAGGATGACGCCCTGCAAGAGTGGATCGTCGGTCTCTCCTACTACGTCTGGACCTTCGAAGCCCTCCGCGAGATCGTCTTCGATCTCCTGGGGATCTCTGTGGATGCATTTGGTTCGGGGGACGAGGGCAGGCCCAGGTTTGCGCTGTGGTTGTCCAAGCGAACCGGCAGGCATTGCTCCTTCATTGCGTCCAACCTCGTGGACATGCTGTTCGTCATCGCGACAAATGCAGGGGCCGTTTTCGGAGGTTTCCAGGTTGATTGGAGCCGTGCATAGAACCGCCGCCCGCTAGAACCCTGTCACGCTGTAATAAAATCGAGCTAATCAAACCAAGGCACGCTTCTCGCACCGTTCGATCACGCCAGTTTTGAGCCCCGCGATCACACCAGCCCTCTCTGCCTTCGCTCTAAGATGGGCCGGATCGGCGTGCCGGCATACATAGTCCAAGCTAGGTATCATAGCCTCGCTTGGTTGCTTCTCTGTTGATTCGTTTGGTACTGTTTGGCCGATGAAATTTTCGTTGTTACATCTTTCAACCGCGCTCTACCTTCTTCTTCTCGGTCTAAAGAGCATCCAGCTTGCCTTTCTCCTTGCTTAGCGCCCTGGGTACGCAACTTTACCCCTGCGTCCGTTTGCTGACCTTGCTTCATCCCCTAGGATACCCACCCTTGCTGGGCCAGACCTTGGCCCGCTTGGCTGGGATCTTTGGCGTTTATGTCACGCTTGTTACACCCCAGCCTTGTTGCGCCAGACCTTGGCACGCTTGGCTGGGTTCTTTGGCGCTTATGTCGCGCTTGTTACATCCCAGCCTTGTTGCGCCAGACCTTGGCACGCTTGGTTGGGCTTTTGGCATCTACGTCACGCCTGTAGCACACCAGCCCTGTCGACCCTTACCTCGAGCTGCTACCTATACCCTCCTAGAGCCAGCTGATGGCTCAGAGAGTTCTTTGGGTAATTGGTACATCCGGCGCATTGCTGGTTACTCTTGTAGAGCCAGTTGATGGCTCACAGGATTATCTGGTTGGTTGCGTGCTGGATCAAGCCCTGGTATACCTTACGGCCTGGTAAAGCTATGATTTTGTGTCTCGAGCTATAGTAAAACTTTGGCTCGAGGATGCAGGTTTATCATGCCCGGGAAAAAGTATCTACTGCCCTATACGTTGCATCATTGCCACCGCCAGATTACAATCAGATCGCCAACAAAGCGTTCTTAGGTAACGCCGACTTTAATTTGCTGTCACGTCAAGCGGCTATGTAATAAATTAATTAAAACTTAGCGAGACGCGTCCTCAACTTTGTCGCGTCAACGTATTTTCTTTTCCCCTCCTCCGATGCCAGCTGAAATCGCAACAGCTCTTCGCATCAACCTAGTCCGAGCGGAGGATTGCCTCAGTGAAGCTCTCCGCCTGGAGGCTTGCCACGTACTTTCAGGACGCAGCGACCATGACACCGGCTCAACAGATCCTCTGTCGATTTTACCCCAGGACCGCGTCACTCCTCAGCTCGACCTACCTGCCAGAAAGAAAGCGTCCAGCAAGAAAGAAAAGGACAAGCTTCGTCGTCAACAGAAGAGGGCACAGCGTCGTGCTGATTGCCCAAGCATTCCCCGCTTTTCCAACTCGAAGAAGTTCGCCAGCGTCAAGACTGTCTTCGTTGACTACGATGCGGCCAACTTGCCTGCTGCCAAGGGGGCGTTCGTCAGCCAGCGTCAAACCTGCAACGAGCCTCACGAATGGACGCTGGACGAGCTGTTGGAACGAGGTTTCAAGGTCGTCGATTGGGACGGACGGTGCGTTTTTTTTTTCTTCCGAGTCACGCACGTCCTCTTAACCTCGTCAGGACGCCCACTGCGATTGTGGACAAAGAGAACCGCATCATGGCTGTCCTTGCCGGTCAACCCAAGTGTCCTGATTGGGACGAGGTGCATGCGCGAATGAGCACTCTCCTCAAGGAGGCTGGCCCGAAGGTCGAGTATGCGAATGAGGAACGACGGGGACGCTTTGTGTCCCTGTCCACGGGCGTGTCCTACGGAGGGGGACAAACGGTACGTCCCGTCATGCAGCGGCCCTTGCCCTCTCCCATCCCACTAGGCCCCAGGCAACCTCGTGCATAAACCGGCCGACAAGGCGATCATCGACGACATGCGCCGTGACCCGAGTTTCATACGTGCCGCCAAGTTCATGAGCAGTGAGTCCCGTTCGTCACATCAAACGGCACCCCTTATTGTTCTCTGCAGGCTGCTTCTCTTTTTACGCCCCGAAGCTTTACAAGGAGTACGAAGACAAGCTCAAGGCGTTGTTCAAGATGTACCCTCGGTTCGAGAAGCCCTTCGCAGACAGCGTCTTCCCCACCTGTACCTTCAATTGTGGGCCTCGCGTCGTGACGTTCGAGCACGTCGACGCCACAAACGTGCCGTACGGCTTCTGTGCCATTTTTGCATGCGGATCCTACGATCCAGTTGAGGGTGGGCATCTGATTCTGTTCGATCTAGGCTTGGTGGTTCGGTTCCCCCCGGGATCAGTCATCCTCGTTCCGTCTGGAACCATGCGTCATGGCAATGTCGCCACTCGTCCTCATGAAACGCGCCAGTCCTTCACGCAGTACTGCCCAGGGGGACTCCTTCGATGGGTCTCTTACGGATTCAAGCAGGTCAAGATGGCATCGGAAGACGTCAAACGGCACTTTGACGCTACGCACCAGGAGCGCTGTGCGTATGCAGTCAGCCTTTTCTCCAAGGTGGAGGAGCTGTACGAGGACAGAGTGAGGGCGTTCGACCTCAAGGGTAGTCTCTAGAGCCGCTTGTATATAGACGTCACGCATATCTGAAATTACCGTCAGTGTCACGTGTGCGTTAAAAGTCGCATCACGCACACGCTCCGTTGCTTTTTCATGGTTTCCCGGGTACCAAGCTATGGGAAAGAGGGTTTCGGAGATGACGCCAGAGCAGGCAAGTTTTCTGCGTCGCTGCGCGTCTTTTTTGCTCAGCAAGTTGATCTAGCGCGAGCGCAGCCGGGAGCTAGCGAGGATCCGGCAGCAGAGACGAAGGGATAAGCTGTGAGCCTCTTTTCGTTCTCGATTGCGATTTTCCATTCATTCTCGCGTACGCAGGAAGCAACGTCGGCAAGCGCATTTGCCCTCCCACCTCGCGTCGTTGACTCACGGGATCGTAGGGAGCCCAAGAAAAGCACGACGCGTCCGCCATCGCCAAGACAGAGGTGCGTCTTTCGCGTCCCGTCGTTTGTTTTCTCACCCCGCCCTTGCAGAAAACGACATGCTCCATCCGATGATAACGAGGACGGGGATCCAGCGCCTCGGTGAGTTGCACATATCTTTTGCTTTTGCTGGCCTTTCTCACTGCCTTTCAGGACACATCGCGTCGGAGAGACGCGCAAGCTCAGACGCTTGCCGCGGCGAGTCTACTCTACTCGCTCGAGTTGGTCTAACAGCTGACAAGGTGGTCACAGACGTGCTGTGGTGATCTCTATCGGCAGCAATGACGTTGTCCCCCATAACCCGCCCCCCCGGTTGACTTACGAACCCCATCGTAGGAAGCGCCTCAAGCGCGTCGACTCGTCTGGCAGCAAAGACGACGAAGGGAGCATCAATGCTGATGACGAAGAGGAACGTGACGACGACGCCGAAGAATCCGTCAACGATGAAGAACGCGAGGATGACGATGAGGCGTCCAGCTCAGACCGGTGGGTCACGCTTGTCCTTTCGCGCACTCTCGTTGACGACGACACAGACGGCACGACGACGACGACGAGACGCTGTAGGTTCTGCTTGAATCGCCCCCCTCGCTCACTAATTGGCCCAAGACACGACGCCCCACAAGTTGGTGATGCCAGGGACGGCTGCAACGACATGCAGGTCGACCTGTCCGTGTCGAGGTGCGTGCCATCCCCGTTTCCACCTTCCATATATCTGACGACGGTGCAGACCGCCCTCACCTCCGCCCGTGGACAAAGAGGAGGGCCAGCCATCGTTTACGGCCAACGAGTGGGTCGTGTCGTTTTCTGCGTAATTTCCAAACAGGCTCAGAGTTTCGATAGCACGTCGAAGCGCAACCCGTCACGCTCTCCTGCCCCGGAGCCAAGCAGCCATCCGAACAAGCCGTGCGATTGGGAGGACCTGGTGACAGGAATCATTGGTGTCCAAGTCCACAGCAGGGCGCCAACGGTCAAGTGGGCGACCGGACAGAAGACCGCCCTTCCATACTTGCCAAAGCGTGACAAGAGACGCCGGGTGCGCAACATCCTCCAAAGTGACGCCCAGTATGTGAAGGGCATGGCAGGCCTTCCCGAAGCCGTTCCGTCCAGCTCCCTGGTCGTGTTTCTCGACAAGAGCCTGGGGAAGAGGGAGCTTTTCGAGCGAGCTCGAGAAGCCTTGTCGCAAGACAAGGTCGTCGTCGTCAAAGACTACGTCGACACCCACGGATTCGAGTTTACCATTGACGATCTCGAAGCTCATTTCAGCGTCACGCCGCATAGGCCTGTCCAAGCACACGGTAAGCCCTCGCACTGCATGCGCCTACCCTCTGACCTCGCATCACAGACATGGCGATGCGCGTCAAAAGGCCAACGGAGCCCCACGTCGACACCACCGTCAAAGAATTCGTGCAAGACATCACAAATACGGGGATCTCGAGGGTCGCGCTTGGATTCCCACTTCCTCAATGCAATGCACCATGGCCGTTCGAGTGAGTCGCTCCCTTTTCGTTTCCTGAGCGTCACTCATCCGACGATAGAAAGCTCGACGACGGTCTTTGCTACGGATGGGCCCAGACCCAGAGTCATGCCTCGATCAACGACAAGGATATCCCCGCAGACATCTGGACCGTGCGGTCGTGGGGACTAGGCCATCACGCTGCCATCCTTACCAAACCCCACCACGATGCCGAAGGGACCATCACCTGGGTGATCGTTCAGTCTGGCGTCAAGGATTGGGTGGTATTCGACTTTCGGGGTGAAACGAGACAGGACCTCCCTGGGTTCGCCACCGAAATCAGCAGCGACGTGGACGCACTGCAGCGCTACGAGGATCGGATCAAAGCCGAGACGATCGTCCTTTGTCCTGGCTCCCTCCTGTACGTCATTCTTCTTTTGAACCTCCTCCGTCTCAATGCTCGACAGGATCATGCCTCCCGGAAAACACCACGCGGTGTTCACGCCGGTGTCAGGGTTCTCCAGGGGAGGGCATTGTTTCAATTTCGACACCATGCACCTGATGGAACTGTCGAGGTTCATGGACAGGACCGAGGCCAAGTACGTGACCAACGACTCGCATCGGGGAACGTTGGAAACGCTGTGTAGGATGGTGATTTCCCTCACCGTCCTACCCAGGTCGAGGAGTGAGTTGCCCCGTTTCTTCCAGGACTTGCCCCTGAATACGGTCTCAGAGCTTTACAGACGCTCCTTGATGACGCTCTGTGGCATGGTTGCCTACCCTGGCAGGTATGTTGCGGCGGGCGTGACCCTGCAGCAAGCCTCGACGCTCCCCATGGCCCAGGCCATCGCCAGTGCCGTCCTTGCCAAGCTGGGCATCTACGACGTCGACGGCTACTTCGAAATGCTCACACAGGGGGTCATGTTGGATCGGGGCGAAGAGGTCGCCGACATACACGATTTTCTATATCTGCTCCGTAACAGCTAGCGTACTGTGACTACCATCATGTAAATCACGTGATCATGTTGATACCTCTTCACCACGCTGTCGACGGACGACCCCAACAGACGTGAACCCTGCTCGATCGATCGATTCTCTGATCAGTTCAGCTCGAGCGTGACGGTGCCTATGCCAAGGCCCGTCAACTACGGCGACCGATCACGTCGCCGAACTCGTTTGATTCCCAGACAGGGCGCAGCTCTCAAGGAGTCTCGCCATCTGTGAGTTTGCCGGCTTACCCTTCAGGCTACACCATGTGATGCCTTCTCTAAACAGCGTCAGAAGAGAGCTTCGAAAGTTATCGCAGGTAGGTTTCGCTTCAGCCTCGGTTTTCTCGTCGAAAACAGCGCTCTTGACGGCATCACGAACGCTACGCGGCCCAGGGAGCTATATATGTTTGAGAAGGGCGAGTTGGTTGAGCTGCATGGGCTCTTGCTTATCCCAGTAAACTTTGTCCCTCCGGTACTTGCCGGGGAACCGTATATATAGCTGCCAGACGTATCGTTAATCACGCCACCATGTCCAACCCGGATCACTTTGCTCACAAGCGCACTCTCCAAGAGATCGTGCATCTCGAGGAAGGCGACGACTCTGGCTACGTCGAGGGAAGGGTCTTTATGATCTGGCCCCCACGCAACGCCGTGCACCGCGTCATGTTCGAGGTCCATGAAGACGCAACTCGCCACCGGTTCCTCGTCGAGATTCCCTGCAGAGACAGGATCCTCCTCTATGTTCAAGATCGGATCCAACTTTCCCTCAGAGGCGTCCAAGTTGACGCGTCCAATGCGTCGCTCGCCGCGCTCCGGTATCCCCACTGTGTTGTTTTCAAGTACGTGGCAGGCATTGATGCCGGAAAGGTGATCGACATGCGTGATGGTAAGTCTGGCCTCGATCGTGCTCCCCGCCTGATGATTCTGCAGGGAGTGCCTGCGAGTGGTATGACCCTGGCATCACTCCGACTGTCGGACAGGCAGTCGCGTCCCACACTGCCCTCATCGAACAAGGCGCCAAGGTCGTCAGGTTCCATTCACCCGTTCCACGGCCTCCTCGACCACCAGAGCCTCCTCGACGGAAGAGATCCAGTTCGTCGTCGAGAACGGGGAGGCGCAAAAGGCAGAGGGTCGCTGCTGGTGTGTTCCGCTCACCCTGTCACGCTCATTCTCTGATGTCTGCAAGCCCAAACCCCTGCAGACGACCTCACTCACCTCGCCAACATTCAGAAAGGTCACGCACGGATCAACGTCGTCGCCGTCGTGGTGTCCGTTAATCCCGACAAAAGGACGGCGACCAACGGTTGGTCAAGATGTTTCCAAGCCAGAGCGACCGTTGATTCTTTTCAGAGCTGAATCGCTCCTTTAGCATCGTCGATCACTCCCTTGAGGGAGCGGTCGTTGTCGTCAACTGCTTTCAGAAGAAGCATGCTGCATGGTTACCCCAAGTACGAAAGGGTGACGTTGTCGTCTTACGCCAGCTCAGAGTGCGTGTTCACCTTGTTTTCGCGCACCTCTCACTCGAGCATGTTTTCTAGGCCACGGAATTCAACCGGACCATCAGCGTCAAAGGATATGGTGACACACTCTGTTGGGCCGTCTACGACCCTATCACTCAATCGATCAGATCCCCAGATAAAGTGGGTGCTCCAGAAATGGAGATGGGGCGTGACGGCAGGGATTTTTCTCCATATATGCAGCCGTCCCCTGCAGAGCTCGAGCGTTGCAAGGAGTTGTGTGACTGGTGGGCTCTCCGAGGGCCAGGGGCTTCCTCGGTGTCTCGCAGGCGTCATGTGCTCATCTCAGACGTCACCCCAGACCTACTGCCTGGAGGTTTCTTCAATTGTACGGTCGAGGTGAGCGAGCGGTTGTCACCCAGCCTTTGGCTGACTGTTCCTTTCAAGGTGTTGAAAAAGAGAGAGGGCTCGAGGGATGGTCCCACCACTGTCTACGTCACAGATTACACCCCTAACAAGCGTGTTTATCCCCTGACGTCGGATTGGTGCCCACCAGGGCTCTTTCAGTGTATTTTCCAGGTTGAGATGTGGGACGCTGCCAAGGTTCTGGCAGAGGAGATGTCCCTGGGGGATTACTGGTACCTGGACAATGTCCGGGCAAAGTGGAACCGGCTACATTATGTGGAGGGCACCATGCAGTGCCAGCAGAGCACCCATCGCGTGGACGAGGCATGCCCTCACATCCAAGCCCTCTTGGTGTGCGTGCCGTGGCCCTCTCGCTCAACGTCAGCTGATGTTATCTCCAGTAGAAAGCACACCATCACGTCTGCATTGCTCCCTCCGTTGTTCACCATACACGAGGCGCTGACCCGTCCAGCACGAGACTTGTTCCGCCTCGTCGCACGCCTTGTGGATTTATATTCGCTCGATCTTGAGGAGGCCTGTATCTTCAAGGACCATTCCAAGTCACGCTTCTGGTTTTTTGTCTTCTTGGGCGCTCATCCTTTTCTAGATCGCTCTATGGATGTCCTGAATGCGGCAGCAGCGATGACCGATGCGCATATCGTTTTCTCATCCAAGTTCAAGACAAACAAGGGGACAGGTTTGTCGTCCGTGTGTCTAAGGAGGCGAGGGTCCATTGTCCCTCACCACCGCATGCGTCTGATTTTTCACAGATCACCCAAGACATGGAACCCCTGTTCTTCGACGACGAAGAAGCCATGTTTGACGCCTTGCTGGACAGGTTGGGTCCCATGATTGGGAACTGGAGGGAGGTGCATAACGCCCAGGACAGGGGCGAGGACAAAATCTTGGAATCGCCATACGTCACGCTCACTATCGACAGCAAGAACATCGACGGTAACAGAATGTACTGCATGACCCGGTACGACATCATGTAGAGTAGAGCCATGCTGATAGAATTATTTTGGTGCCTGAGGATCCAGGTTCATGCTTGAATAGTTAGGTTCAGGACATTTCATACTAGGTCGTTTTTGTAAATACATCAGGGTTAGGCCCCCAGTTAGGGCATGCTTTGAAGGCCTATGAATATGACAGGAGGGCGGATGCCGCACGCTGGTCACCTTGGATGACACCCTCGGTAATTGCCGTTTGGCCTCGGACAGTTTGCAGCATCGTGAACTTACACGCTACAGACTTTGGAGTCTGGAACAGTTGAGTGTATGCCCGGGCCTGGTATTCCGCCCCAAAGTTGGACGGAGAGAATGTGAGGTTCGAATTCAGTGAGCATTGAGGATTTTCGGCGTGCTATGGTTATAACTAATGAGGTGGGGACTCTCGTGCTGCAGGTTGCCGTTCCTTGCTGGG
>JBBPMA010000597.1:0-20164 GCA_038090075.1 Xanthoconium purpureum | reverse complement strand
CATCGTCGCCGCGTCTCGGTCGATGCTAAACTCGGACGGGGAGCGTGGTCGCGTTTGGGGTTCCATCACCACGTCCGCGTCCACGTCCGGCGGTGATGATGCGAGTACAGCGTCTTCCTTGGAGCGCGGAAGCCCTAGCAGCGCGTGCGTCGTCTCTTCGTCATTCTCGTCCTCGTCACTGCTCTCATCGTCGTTCTCGTCCTGTCCTCCACCCTCTTCGTCGGCATCGTTGTGACCAGCCTCCTCCACCATCCCCAAACCACCAAACTCTTCCGCACTGTCCGCTCCAGACTCCTCGTCGCGTTCATGCTCCTCCCCGTCATGCTTATCGTCGCCTTCGCTCGTCCCCACCGACGTATGCTCCCACTCCGTCGCCGACACGCTGCTCGAACGGCTCCTCGACCGCGAGATTTCGCCTCTAGAAAGATCGACCTGCTGCGTCTCCAAAATCTGTCCCGACTGGTCCAGAATTGCATCGAGGTGTTCATGGCCCCGACGCATCTCCTCCGCCTCTGCGCGTTGCCGCTCCTGCTCTCGTATATACTACCAAAAAGTCACCATCAACATACAGCCCCTCAACGCAGCGGAACAAAGTACTCACAAAGACAGCTTTTTTCCACTCCGCCACCACCATCTTGACCGTCGCCTTGGCCAATGCTCTCACCCGCTTCTCCTCTTGCGCTCTCGCCCTATCCTCCCTCACCACCGCCTGATCCCAATACGCCTGTATCCGATTCGCCACCTGCGCGGCAACCTGCCGTCCACGGACGAGGAACCCGCCGCCCCCGCCATGCCTCCCCCGATGCACGATCGTCTCGACAGTGTGCTCCCACACGTCCTTGGATCGCCTTGGATCCCGCGCGTTCGGGTTTGCCACGATCGTCAGCACCGGCGCAGGCGTCGTTTTACCAATTGCAGTCCCACCCTTGAACGACTCGCCGTACATGAACGGCATGAACCGCCCCTGTTTATGTAACCGCTCGACCTTCTCTCGCAATACCGCTTCCTTGTGCGCGAGCGTCTCGAGCGCTTCGGGCGTCTGTTCTTGCTCATCGAGGGTTGTGTACGAGGACAAAAAGTCGGTCAGGTTCGAGGCGAACTTTGGGGGCGGCGGTTTTTGGCGTGGGTTCGTGTAGGACGGGGGAGGCCTGCGGACGATCAGCCGCACGCGTTTGATAGATGACGTGCGTGAGATGGACGACGTTTCGTCGGGAACCGAAAGCGAGCTCGTCGAAGGATGTACAGTAGGGCGTGGTTCGGGAGGTTTACTCGGCCCCTCGAGACGCTCCGACCGTCGCGGCTGCAAGACACTACTCGCGCTCTCGTCCAGCCCGACCACCGACTTGCGTTTCTTTTTCAAAATAGGCGACGAAGGCGGTGACGATATCACCGTGCTCGCACGCTTGTGCGCTCGAGATGCCGAGATGGACTGTGTCTCGGGTTCTGGCTGATTCGCCGTAACCACGCGTGGTCGCGGACGAGCTTTGGCTATCCCGTTCGGCGCAGATATACTCACGCCCGCATCCTCCATCGGTGGCTCGACCGCTTTTTGCTTTCCTTTTGCTTTCGACGACAGAACAGTACCAGTGGATGTTAGCGACTCGTGCGGTGGCACGCGGCGCACGTCCGTCTTTGTCGAGGCACCAGGGTCATTCTTGATAGGAGACGAGGAGGTCAGATTGAGGACACGCTGGGTGTGTGCGCGGCGTGTAGCCCGCGATGGGCCCGCGGGAGCAGCCGCACGTTCGATCAGGTCGTATTTCGCTTTGTACTAGAGAACGCATGTATGCACATTGAACCCAGAACCACACACGACAACGAGACACGCACCTCCTGAAACACGACCGAGTCGTCTTGTTTTGCAACCTGTTCACACGTGCGTGAGCCCACGACCAGGACGCACGCAGGAAGCTGAAGCCTACCTTGGGATCGTACCCGAGGAGCGTCACAAACTGCTCCAGATGAAACACCTCGCGGACCTGGATACGATGTACCAGGTCAGCCTCACCAGAGACACGCAACAAGGCTGGCCACGCACCATGTCGTCATGCCTATCCAGCACGCCATCCAGCTCGGCCTGCCTCTCTACGAGGAGCCGCGCACGCTCGTGCGCCACCCGTTCCTCGGACACGTTGGCATCGCTGTGCTGGCCATCCACGCCTCTTTCAGACGCCATGCGTGCGGCCTTGGTGTTGGTGTGCTTCTTCGCCATACCCTCACCACCGCGACGCTAAAAACCAGACTCGATCTCCTCCTCGCGAACGAAAAAGGGATACGTGTAACCGAGCTCCTCCTAGCTGGGAAAAAAAAGGCGATCTCTGTGGATCCTAGACGGTTTTCCAAGATTTGAAGACGAGCGGAGAGTGTGTCGGTCGTCGTGGTCGCAGGACGAGTGGAAGATGAACAGTCCTGGACGTCGTCGGTCGTTGGGGATGAAATGGGTGCGGCACTGTCTCCCTCGACCATATTTTTGCGACATGATGTTTCCTGTTTGTCCCGGACAAACAGCCGTCCTATCCAACCCACAGCGGAACTCGTAAGTCTTCATTTCACTACCAAGTACAACAAACTACTCGTGGGGGTCATGATTGCGGGTATGGAAGAGACAAAAAAACAGCAACAACAATGTTCGTTCAATGAATTCAACAAGTCCCACTATGCACAGCCGTATGTTCAAAGCAGGGGAAAAAGCTTCCCCACGGATCGGGGCCAGATCGGCCATACAAGGCGGATGCATTGTCCTCTGGATATTTTTCGAACCTGTGCTAGGAGATGAGCAACCAGCAAGACCGACGATAAGACGGTGCATACGCGCTCGAGTCCCCATCCCCGGTGATCTTGGGCAAGTACGGCGCAGAAATCTCCCTGTTCCTCAGCTTGACCCAGTCGACCTCGGCAAACCAGGGGTGTGCGAACACGTCCCCGGCACCGTGCCGCAAGTTGCCGTACCGTCGCGAGGGGTCGCCCTCCATGAGTTTGAGAATCAGGTCAGTGGCATTGACCTGGAATGGCGGCCACCGTATAAACGTCGGTCCGCGCGAGATCTTTTCGTACAAGGCCACGGTATTCTGGTCCGGTTGGTGGTACGGTGGGAGACCAGACAGCATTTCAAAAATAAGCACACCAAGGGCGTACCAATCGACACTCTTGTTGTATCGCTGCTGCCCGACAATCTAGATGTACCAATTCAGCACGCAGAGGATGGACTATAAAGAAGACGCACTTCGGGGGCAAGGTAGTCGGGTGTTCCGCACAACGTCCACGTTACAGACGAACAGTGTTTCGAAAAGCCAAAGTCGGCTACCTTGATGTGACCGTCGTGGTTGAGCAAAATATTCTCAGGTTTCAGGTCCCGGTATATGATATCGAGCGAATGCAAGTGGTTGAGCGCGAGAGCGACCTCTGCCGCGTAAAACTTGGCGACTGGATCAGGAAACCTCTGAGGAGCCACGTCAGCGGACGCGAAAGAAAAGACAAAGGGGGACGCACATTCGACCTCCTCAAGAGGGTAAAGAGTTCCCCGCCGGGAACGTAGTCCATGACCATGTACAGATTAGAGTCGTCTTGAAACGCGCCCCACAGGTTGATGATGAAAGGATGTTGAATAGCCTCTAGGATGGTCTTTTCGTTGTTGGTATGTTCCACTTGCTTTGTCTTGACGATCTTGTCCTTGCTCAGGACCTTGACGGCGTAAAAACGGAGGTTATGCTTGCTTCGTACTAGACAAGGAGATATATGAACAAGACACGACATGAAACTTTGAAACAAAGGACTGACCGAGGTGTACGCGCCCGAAACTGCCGGTGCCCAGCGTCCTTTGAATGATAAAGTCGGCGAGCTTGTAGCTTGCTCGTGGACGCGCCCGCGAGAGGGGCATGAGAGGTTCGTCAGAGTCCTGACTCGACTCTGTCAGGGATGTCCTGGTGGTGGATATGGAGCCTCTGTGGTATTCTGAGAGGAGGCGGAGGGGGGTGGAGGTGACGGGGGAGGCGGCGAGGGGGGTATCTGGTAGTTTGGCAGGAGCGTCCGCCATGGTGCGTGTGGTTCGGGACCAAGGAGGCCAAGGTCGGTTGCATCATCTCATATATTCTGCTTCCGTCCATTGTCCACTTCGATCGGCAACACCCGATTCCCGACTCCACCCATGACGACCTTGTCCACATTATACTTGTATATCCGTCAAAGAATGTTTACACCCACATATAATAATACAGTACAGTAGGTAGGTATGATCGAGCACGAAGAGCGAAGGCATCACGATACAAAAGGCTTGCTGAGACCTGCGACACATCAGCATCACGCGCTCGGTCCAAGGGAAGCGACGTACTCGCATCCCAGCCCAGTTTTTCAAGCTGACCACTGTCATACTTGTGCAGGAACGAATCAATCATCTTTTCGACCTCGAGAAACCGTGTTGCAAACTCGTCCACTGTCCTGGGCGATGGCTCGCTGGGAGATGCGTCGGGTCGCAGGCCGTTTCTGACGCTCGCCACAAACGTCGTATTTGGATCCTGCGTGGGAACCGACGTCGAGATGGGGAGTGGTCTGCGCTGTCGTGGTGGGTCAACACACACATTCCACGGCTGGTGTTGATCTGCGTACCTCTTGTTGGTGTCTGTGTCTCAACAAGGGCGGGAGACCCTCGAGTACGGAAGGGGTGTCGGTGGGATCGGGCTGTCTCGGGTTGAACAAGAAGGAGGGTGTTCCCAGTGACGACACAGGGGATAAACACTGTCGAGGTTCTTCAACCTTGACGGCTATCGGTGGCAATGACGGCATCCTTGTCTGAGGTGATATCGAGGGTGACTCGGCCGGAGTTGGCAAGTGCGGTCGTGGGAAAGTTGGAGAGACGCTTTCGCTGGCACGCTCTCCCGCCAACTCTCGCAAGGGTATATCAGGCGAGTCGGGCGTGGTGGCACAGGCTTCCTCTTCTTTCGCCTTTTCTTGCTGGTACCGAATCCACGCCACGACCTCTGATTCTTCCACCGCAAGACGGATTGCCCAAAAGGTGATTATGGCATCTGTGGGCTCAGGTCGTTTTCTGTACAACGACCGCAGTTGCCACCGCTGAGTGGCATTGAGTTTCGGAAAGACTGCCAGAAGAGGTGAGCGATGCGGTCGTACGTGCACGGGCGCACTCACGGATCGCTTCTTCGTCAAGCCCATTTGAATCGCCTGTACACACGGGCGAGTAAGTCAGGGGTGCAGGTACACAAGGCGGAAAATGCGCACGCGAGGGCTTGCGATGGCGGGTAAACCAGGAGCTGAGCTTCTGGTAAGTGAAATCTTCGTTGCCGGGCAGGGCACGCAGAGTGTCCAACAGCTTCTCTTTCTGAGCCCTGGTTGGATAACAGGTGACTGACTGGGAAAAATCTGATGATGATCACAACATGAAACAAGTGACAAGCACAGGGGAAGAGACCTACCTGCGAGTAGGGTAGAGCCATCCCTTGAGAGTCTGGTGGGCGGTTTTGCGCGGCTCGAGGAGGACCCAGCTTCTGCCACTGACATTGTGCTAAAGACAGGGTTGAGGAGACAATAAATTTTGTGCACTTTGAGGCTGAATTAAAATACACCCTCAACAACACAAGGAAACAAAATATAACCCTGAACACGTGTGGTGCCTAACCATATCGGGCCATCGGATCTTGACAGGGGCAGAGATAAGATAGAATCCCGTCGGCACGCCAGCCAATCGGCGACGCCGTCTCGATATATCACATACGCGCGTCTTCCGCGAGGCATCCACATGACCACTTGAATTTGTAATTCCCGTTGCTTACAAAGACATGGACCGTGCACGGGTGCTCCCCTGTTTCGCAACTGCCTTGTTCCATGCACTCCGCATTGGACCCACTTCGCTCTTCAGCTTGTTCTCCACCACCATGTCCTCCATCTCCCGCATCAACACTTGCATCCGAAACTCGTCCATCTCTCCGGGCACACCATGGACAGCATGTACCTCGGTGTTCAACATCAGCCATACTGGCGCGCGTCAGCGGACGACCAGCACAGAGATTCGCGCACTCACCTTCTCGTTCGATGCCCTTGGCCAACTCTCCAATCCTACCTCCCATCGCTCGCACGGCGTCCGCTTCCATCTCCGCATCGACTGGCATTAGGCCAGCGAGCAACACGGGCGCCACCCTCGACACGGCAACAGACAAGAACAGGAATACCTGATGCAAAAGCAAAACGTGCTGGTACGGTACCCGTTGCGGAAACACGCTCTCGAATAGCATCCACTCGGGGGCTACCTGGTCAACGAACGTGTAGCCAGGAGCACCGGATGGAGTAGAGGAAGCGACGACCAGGTACAACTCAAGCGCGAACATGCCTACGAAAAGCAGATACCGCCACTGTATTCCACCATCAGATTGGTTTAATTCATCTCTGAATGAGCGCGTACATACAGCTGAAACTGGGCTCCGCTTGCCCACAACAGAAAATAAAAACAGCCCTATACCAGTCACGATATGGCGCGGCAAGGAATTCATCAGACCCTGTCTCAGGTAGTCCCTCATGGTCGTGCAGTCCCGCCAGCGGAGCACATCTGGTCCAAACCTATCAAAGCTTTCAGTTCACAACATGACTCTGTGCTATGCTACATCACCCACCTATCATAGGCAAACCGAACAATGGGGTTTTTTAGTGCCTCGAATGCATCCCGTACCTCAATGAAAAGCGCCTCTCCACCGGGTCCTATCCGATCTGGATGGTTCTTCCTTGCAAATGCCCTAAAAGCAGCCTTGAGGGCGCCCTCGTCTGAACGTGGGCTGACCTCAAGGAGTTCATAAAAGTTCTTTGGGAGTCCACTCGAGGCATCAATAAAGTTGTATGTGAGGTAGCAGAGGACAACGGCAGCATAGGTATATCGATAGTGGCGAATGTAAGCGGGCGACCTCGGAGGCGGAGGAGGTATCTCGAATAATCTTTGCAAGAGTTGGTGAAACACAGAAAGCACTTGGCGAGTTGCAAAGTCGGGGAGGTATGTCCAACACGCGAATTGAAAGGCGACACTCGACATCTGTCAAACGAAAGTCAATCAGCATCACATATATGCGCAACGAGAAGACGCAGAAAGCTCAGTGCTGCACGAAACAGCCAGCGTGATCTCATATCCCGACCAACGCAGCCCAACTGAGGCCCAGTCCGGTGCCACCCACGCTCCTGCATATGTACGCACGCAACCACACGCCCAAAACGCGGTGTGCTTTTGCGTGGACGCTTATGGCGCGCGTCGCCGTCCGTTTCTGGACAGCACTATGTAGCGTTTGTAAGAGTAACCACGTCTAGTGACCGCCCGCGGCAGAAAGAACTTTATCTGTGCGGGCTCGGCTCGAAAACGCGTAGGAATGATGACTCTGCCTTTGCCGGCGGGCTCTGGTCATCGGAACCACGCCAGTCAATTGAGAGTCGTGGATGTCGGTCTGGCCTTAACAACGCGACAGCGTGACCTTGGCTGTGCATCGGGTATCAGACGCTCTGAACGGGTTCGTGGGCGGCGTGGGGCACAGAGGACGGTCGGCGGGTCGACCCTTTTACTAGAACATCGTCGCAGACAACGCTGAATGTCGGACTCACCTGGGGGGAGGAGGGGAACAAGTGTGGGAGTGTATTACATCATCAATTCCGGATTTGAATGTGCAGAGCGACACGTCGACCGAGACTCGCTGCACTTTTCGAACATCATGAACGTTTTCCGGTTGCTTGGTCTGTGCACGCTCGGTGCTCCCTGCGACCCGCTGACTCGCTCTGACAGGGGACTTGGCTCATTTGGCCTCGATATTCATCCTCGTGCACAAGATACACACGACCAGGTCATGCAGAGGTACGTTGGTCTGCACGCGCCGCGACGGGCACCGACATTGCGACAGGCATCTCGTTCAAGACGCAGGCGATCTACGTGCTCGTCTTCGTCATGCGTTACATTGACCTCTTCTTCCGCTGGGTTTCGCTCTACAACTTTGTCATGAAGATCTTCTTCATCGCCAGTAGCTGCTACATCCTCTATCTCATGAAGTACCGCTTCCGGTCAGTCACACATAGGTCCCTATGTGCATCCGCTGATGCCGCGTTGCAGCCCCACCCACGACCCGTCCATCGACACGTTCAAGATCGAGTACCTGCTTGGACCCTGTTTCGCGCTTGCCCTCATATTCAATTACAGCTTCTCTGTGATGGAGATTATGTGGACCTTTTCCATATATCTCGAGGCCGTCGCCATCTTCCCGCAGTTGTTCTTGCTCCAGCGGACTGGCGAAGCGGAAACGATCACGACGCACTATCTTGCCGCGCTCGGTCTCTACAGGGCACTCTACATTCCCAACTGGATATATAGGTGTGTGGTGTACTGCGGCATGCGTGATGGGTGCTCACTCCGCGTTGCAGATACTTTACCGAAGATGTGGTAGATCCCATAGCTGTCGTTGCTGGACTCGTGCAGACGGGGCTCTACGCTGACTTCTTCTATGTTTACTTCACAAAGTGCGTCACCCCTTTTTGCGTTCCCTAATCCGCACTCACCCCGTGTACACGTTTCCGTGTGCGTGTTTTCGGCGTTGCAGAGTATTGCAGGGACAAAAGTTTGAGCTACCAGCATGAGTATAATTTTGCACGTACGACATGTTGCAGTCTCGCCCTCTTGCTGTTGTCATAATAAACGACGGCTACTTTGTTGAACGATGAGGAATTAGACACTCTTTTTTCTACTCTACATGATACGAGCGTACTTGGTGAATGAATTGTAGTGTGGGAAATCAGCCTTGGACAGCGTTTCGTCAATCCTTTCGGTAAACTTGTTCTCCAACCCGTTAGCCAGCGCGACACCGACTTTTTTAAAAAAAAAGAAAACCTTCAACCGTCGACGACGCTCGCATCCACTCTTTCAAGTTACGACTTTCCGAGAAGAAAAGAAAAATTATTGCTAGTCTCTCCATTATGCTGTCGGCGACGCGGTCCTTCGCCGCTCTTTATCTAGCGCTTTTTGTCGCTCTCCTGACCACACTTCCCTCTGCGTATGCCGCCGCGGATACCAAAGTAGCCAACAGGACCATCGAGCGGGTAAGCTCTTCCTTGCTTTCGGGCCACGAGGCATCTACTTGCGTTCCGTTGCCCCGGAGAAGCGGGTGGGTCGAACTTGGGCTCACGTACCGAATCCTTTACAGACCGTCCAATTACGCACGCACTCCATATTTCCGCCCTATATCGATGAAGACCTGCAGAACCGGTACGTCTCACGTGGTCCGTGATCCAGGGGAAATGGTTCTAATATGGTGTCGCTACAGGTGGTGGGACTTTGGCGCGGACGCTTATATTGTACGGCCCTTGTGTTTTTACGTGCGGAGAAATGTGACTGACAAACACGCCCCCCCGCTTGCGTGTTGCCTCCGTAGAACACCAACAAACATGTCCGACTCACGCGATCCGCTCCGTCCCAAATGGTACGCACTGCCGTCTCGTTTGTTCGTTCGCGAGGTGTGACGTGTACTCGCTAGGGATGGCTGTGGTCCCGTCTTCCCCTCAGCTCCACCAATTTCGTCGTCGAGATCGAATTCAAGGTTTGCGCCTTTTCTCTCCCTGCCGCTTGTTGGTTGCTCCACGTTCACGTTTACTCATATCCGACGTCGTGCGTAGATCTCCGGTGGATCGACCCATTTGTATGGCGATGGGATGGCGATTTGGTTTACGAAGGAGCGGGCACAACCAGGGCCTGTGTTTGGAAACAAAGGTCCGTCCGCACTCATTTTTACACCATCGGCCTCGCGCTCAATTATTCATGTCCTGTGCCCGCTTTTGGCAGACAAATTCGAGGGCCTCGGTATTTTTATAGACACGTGAGCGTTGACTTGGGGCGTTAACAGACTTTTGAACCTCACTGACGGGTCGGTCTTGCCTAGTTATGCCAATGCACGACATCCCTTTGGGTTCCCTCGTATAGTGGCTATGCTCGGTGACGGACAGACGCCCTATGATCAAGAGCATGACGGTGACGCCAACAGTATTGGAGGGTGCTCGGTACGTATCCCTTTGTGACGTCGCTCGCTAACCGGCATTGAACGGATGGGGCAGGCCAACGTCCGACGCACCAACGTGATCACCAAGTTGAGGGTGACATATGTAAAAGACTCGTACCTCGACGTAAGTCTCCATACGTCGCTATCGCATGTACGGCCGGAGCTCACCCGACGGGTACATGGTCATAGGTCAAAGTCCACTATCGAGCCTGTACGTACGCCCCAGACGCGCGCGCGACCCGTCGCCTCGGATCCCACTGCTGATGCCGTTGTCTTTTAGGGGACGATTGGACCGACTGTTTCCGCATCGACGGTATCAGTTTGCCCACCGCGCCCTTTTTGGGCGTGTCCGCGCTGACGGGCGAAGTCTTTGATGCGCACGAGTACGTTTCCCTCTTCGTTCTCACTCACAGCCCCCCCACTCATACTCATACTCCCACCCCCCACCTCCCCATAGCGTCATCTCGATCACGACCCACTCGGCCGTGCTCTCCTCCAAAGACGCCCCGCTCAACAAACTCTCGAGCGGCGGCATCTTTGGCGGACGACACTCTTCGAGCTCGCGCGCGTCTTCGTCCTGGCTCTGGTTCTTCTTCAAACTGTTCTTGTTCGCGGGGCTGTGCGCCGGCGCGGCGTACGGGTACAGGGCGTACACGCGCCGCAGTCGATACGGCGGCTTCGGGTCGTCGTCTGCGGGGGGCGGGTTTGGCGGGCTCGGGACGGACTTTGATCGGAGGTATGGCTCGCGGAAGCGGTTTTAGAGAGCGAGTGGGAGCTTTGGGTGTTGGTTTCTTTCTTTTTTACTGTACACGTTTCTTTTTTTATATGCTGTTTTCGGTACCTACGGTGCGGGATATACTGTACACACGTATGGAATCAATCGCCTTGACCTTGCCCCCGTGTGCGACAGCAACTAGAGACCGAAGTAGTGTGACTTATCCAAGTGTCGGTGCGTTGCTCGAAGATGTATCTACTGCTATCTACTACAAAGTGTGCGTGTTGTTGGCGTGAAGAAAAACGTTTTTTAAAGGGGAGGAGAAAAAACGAGAAACGAAAGACTTCTACCAAAGGAGCGGGATACGAGATACCATCGAGAGGACAGCGGGATAAGATCGAGGGAAAGAGAGAGGTATGTACGTACTACTATGTTCGAACAAACTAGGCGTTCGGTAACCGGTGGTAACCGCGACAAACTAACTACTTGTAACTACAGATGAGAGAGGTGAGACAACGCACGAAACGATAAGAAATGCTATTGTTACTACTACTTGGGAAAAGAAGTGTAAAAAGGGCAGACAACAGATCCAATCGATGGTCGGCACAAATGGTAGAAGGCACAGGTGACAACAAGGGAGAGTATGTACACCAAGTACAGGGGGGTCGTTCGGGTCGTAGAGGTACATTGGATGATGCACGTGAGTCGATGGGGATTTGGCGATGACGACCCGATTACACCCCGTATCGGGTCGCTAGCCTCTCTTGGATGGCTGGCGGGAAGGTAGATACTTGAGCCTGCCAGCCAGCAACGTCATGGTTCCGGAACCCTGTCAAAAGTTGTTGGAACATTGCGTTGAGCTCTTGGGAGGGGTTATTCCACCGGACGATGGCGTTACTGAACCACAGCAGACTCTAAAGACATGGCGATATGATCAGCCTTTGATCACCGGGGGTAAACCACGATCAACTGACCTTGGCGATACCAGCAGGGTTCGTCTGCACAAGGGTGCAGAGGCCGCGGAAAGCGGAGTCCTTTTCTTCGTTATCACGGATCTCATACAATGCCTGGCACCATGCTTGAGCGAATTCGGGCAGATGAGGTGCAACAATAGCAGGATGCATGAGACCGATCCGGCCGATCGATACAGCAGCATTTTCGTGGAGGCTACGAGGTGCCTTGGGGTGTAGCAAAATGGGAATGAGACGGGCAATCAAGGGATTGACCCATTGTTGGAATTCAGGTTCATCTACAGAAACGGGAAATGAATAAGTGATAAGCGGACGAGACCCTTAAAACCTTACCCCTTCCGTAGCGAAGCGCCACTTCACCAACGGACCATGCAGCGTTGTTGCAAGCGCTGACAAACTCCACCTTTGGCTCAGGGTCCAGTTGTTGGATGAGCTCGGCCATAATCGCAGGAAGGTGGGGCCGCAAGAGGGTGAAGCACCCCATCGCCAAGTCGCCAACAAGTGCATAGGCCGACTGACGCACAGGGGCTTGCGGGTGCTTCAGGCAAACAGTAAGCAAAGTGAGAAGACTAGGTTGTGTATGTGAGATGACGGGCTCCAACGCGATACCCAAACCCTGCGCTAGACCTGATAGGAGATCTAGCGCTACGACAAGGAAAGACTTGTCAGGCTCATCCAGTTCCGGATTTTGTTGGTACGCTTGGTATTGAAGGAGCGATTGGTGGACGAGATTGACACATCGCTGGAAAACCAGAGGTGCATATGGTACGAATCCAGGGCCCATAGCGATGGTAACGGATGAAAGACACTGCGTAACGTATAAGCACTAGCCAGACCAGATCAAGGAGGTACTACCTCGAGCAAAGGAATCAGATCGTCGTCGTCGTCTTGTAGTTTGTTCCATCGACCGGTGAGTGGAGGCATCAATATCTCAACATACTGGGGATTCGACAATGCACGTCCCACAGCATCTGCGAGGGTGCCGACTGCATCGTACAGAATGAGCATGTTCTTGTGTTGGTACTTTGAGAACGCGAAGACAAGGTTACGCAGGACTGGCTCGAGGTAGGGGCAAAGTTCGGTGCCTGCATCCTCCTCTAGCGTCGCAAATGCGCTGCAACCAGCCTCTTGTACCCGTTTGTTGTCGTCCAGGACCATCCGAAGAAGCTGGTCAAGATATTAGCCAACGAAGGATTGTCTGCAAATCCTATACGTACACCTTCCATTGTGGGGATGAAGAATCGGTTCCTGTGCTCTTCCGATATTGGCTGTGTGCACCAGCTTGCGTAACGACCTAGCGTCCAACAGGTGATTGAGCGAACGAGGGGCTGCGGAGAGCGGACATCAGAGATCAGTTGTGTCTATGTATCGTGTAACGTACCTTGGGGTCGTTCAGTGTATTGAGCAAGTATGGAATAAGGACCTTCAAGTGTTCCTCGATGGAATCGATACAACCTCGTCACCTTGTTAGCATCGGACAAGCCAAGAGCATGAAGCCAAGCTCACCTTCAGCCATAGCACCCAATGCCAATATCGCACTCTCCCTTTGTAGCCATTCCGTACTCCATAGTTTGTCTTTCAAGGGAGTAAGGAGGACGTTCATCAGGTCGGCACCGAACCTGACAGCTAGTACATCCAAGGCAGCAGCGGCACATTTCCGGAGATTCCATTCGGTGGACATTTCATCAGCAAATTCCTCGTCGTCCAGCTCGTAGTCGTCCTCATCATCGTCTATCGTTTCCTGGCCGTACGCCCCACGCTTGACCGAATCTTCGGGAGTCTCTGTCCCCTCACGCTCCAGTCCATGAAATTTGGCACCATAATGGCGTGGTTTTATATCGCTCTCCTTGTCCGGAACAGTGGTGTCTTCTGCGTCCCCCTCAAGCCAAAGTAGATCGTCTTCGCCGTAAACCATGCAATCGAGAAGCACAGGGGCGACACGGCCAAGGAGGGGATGCAAATATGGCGCAAGCTCGGGGTCCTCTGCGAAAGTCAACCAAAACTCGCAAGCCTCCAATGCGACGCTCTCGTTTTTGTCCTTTGTCGAGTACAACATATACTCTGCAACGTTCCCCATCTCCGGCATGAGCTTCTCGGGCCGAGCAGCAAGGAGCAATACGAGAGCTTGGCAGACATGACGACGGACTGAAGGGTCATCATCGGATGCGCGCTTAAACAAGCATGCGATAAATGTATCGATGTGTGCAAAAAGCGACTGCGAGCTGATCGGCACGAAATAGGATAAGCAGGCGACAGCGTGTGAACGCATTTTGGCCAAAGGATGCTCCGAGAACATGAGAAATTTTGGGATCATGAAGTCAAGCGGACGAGTTCCATTGATCTCAATGTCCAGTTTCCGGGGAAAATCTTCGCAAGCTTTTTCAAAAACACTGAAAGCAGCCTGGACTCGAAGTTCAGTACATGATTTCATAAGTGTCATAAGGGATGGTAATAAAATGAGAAGCCCTGCGACGACACCGGAGGCGAAATCCGGGACAGGCAAATATTAACGGCACTCGGCGCGAGATACAAATCCCGTAAATCTGCCAAATACGGCGGGATACCAACCCGAACAAACGATGCCGCGGCGCGTGCACAACGTAGCACCACGCTAGCAAACGTTGACAAGAGTTATAGCGCGGACATGGATGGCCCGCGTTCCGAGTGGTTGTGGACTTACCTCTTGACGACTTGGGTCATCGAGCATGCCCACGAGTTGCTCGAGACAATCGGGCCAGTTTCTGGGTTCCAAGACCCCTAGGAATGCCACGATGTCCTGTCCAGCGGCGGTGCGAACGATTGCAGAAGGGTCGTTGAAAGCAGAAAGCACGGCAGCCTTGACGTACTCTGCTGTTCCTGGAGAAGCCTTGAGGATGAGAGGGGCGTTATTCTTAAGAAGGTAGCCAGCAATCGTCCGAATCCGGTCCTCCTCCTGTGGCATAGCCGCCAAGATGTGGGCCAGATATGCTATGTAGTCGGGTACACGCGTGAAATTGTGAAGTTTCTGTAAAAATTGAGGTGAACACGACGAGATCGGGGTAGAGAAAGGGACTGAGACGCACCAGAGTGATGGCTTTCTGAACTTTGTGTTGGGTGTTTGTGGAATCGCGTATGGTCTGTAGTATTTCCTGCAATCCCGCAGGCTGAGGACTCCAAGAAGCCATCGGGCACAAGTTGAGACGCGTCGAGGGGAGAAATGTTTGGGTAGACGCGCCGGATGAAAGAAAGAAAGAACGGTCGACGCTTCTTTGAGCCAAGCACCTTCCTCCACTGTGTACCGATGTTTATCGCCCGTGGGAATTTCATATCTCAGCATCGGTCACATGGTCACACTGTCACACATACCATGATTCGGAAGTTACCGAGTTAGATCAAACGAAAAGCCTAAGTCCAGAGTCGAGCTGCCCAATTTGGCTTGTCTCCCATCCTCTCTTACACATAATGTACTAGATAGAACTACCCTCTCATTCGGTATAATGATCATTGGAAGGTGACACGTTGATTTTCTCGATGATTGTCTTCACCCTCTCATATACAGCGAACACGATGGCTTGTCCCGGTGCAACGCGGAGCACCCGCGGCGTGATTCCCTTGTAAAATGACCTCGCGCCTTCTCTGCGCCACATGTCCTTTGCAACAATCGATATCCGCTGGAACGCACTCAGTTCCGGTTCCCATGTCGTCTTTTGCAGTCCTTGCTCAAACGTTAGCGACTCCAACATCACGTCGTCCTCCAGGACTCACGTGTCTTGATAGTGTCGATGGGCGCATTGGAGAACGGACCCATAGCCCCAGATATCAGTCCGATGATCATGTGCTGGTACGAAGGCAGTTCAACGAGATCAGGCTGGTATCGATGCGCTAACTTCTTCAGTTCCTGGTATGCCGTGAAATTCGCGCCTGACAGTTCCGTCAAACACAAACGCCATCGCAACCCTCTGACAAGGCCTTACCCTGGTTAGTGGCTTGACGGAGGGCGGTAAGCGTGACACCTCTATACAGCGTCGAGATTCCTTCCTCGCGAACAATGGTGTACACAGCATGTGCCGCATTCCGATATCTTGGTGTCTCGAGCGGGTCGACCAGCGAATGTTGCTGCGCCTGTAATCTGATCTTGACCACCTCCATCGGACAAACGACGGCGATTGCTTCTGACGTGCCGGCAGCAAGACCGGCTGGTCGAGAAATGAAATGAACCACAAATATGAGACGCCTGTGCTCGCCACCGTCAACGGCGAATGACGTACCGATGAAAATATTGCCAACGCTCGTCTTCCCTGTGGACTTGTCTGCCAACCAACCCTTGTACGTCTCGAAACTCGCGAAACGGATGGCCATTTTGGGAACGATGCCCGACAGGACCGCGCCGAGCCCCTTGTACAGCGCCAGTGGGGTTTCACGTTGCACGATGCGGACAGCAGTCGCGATGACGCCGCGCGGTTTCGTCTACCGCGTCGGCGCTCTATTCAGTGTACAGCTTGCGCTGAGACCGAATGGGTACGTACCCCGGTTGCGACGCCCGACTTGGAGAGCTGCATGCGCACCTTGATGGTGTCCAGCGGTTGGCAGCACAACTGGCGAACGGCGGCATGAGCACTATCCTTATGATCCGCTGCGACCTGGAACACGCACCGCTTCCATCGCGCCTGCGATCCCACCAGCGGTGATGTGAATCGCAAACCCGATTGGTTTCTTTTCGCCGTTTCGTGGCATTAGACCGTAGATGGGGGTATGGCAAGGATACGAGGGAAGATTATGGTAGTACTTGTACTAGCCGCTCAATCCAGGGTGTGATACCTCCTCATAACCCCTCATGATTTTGAACGTGTCCGATGCTGCCATATCGGTCGGATTTAACCATGTGAATTTCCCCATTTAGGCGACTTCAGCTCTGGCTCTTGTCCGCTCTTTTGCCGCTCGCTCGACATGTAGTGAGAGCAAAAACCATATGTTGCACTGCTCGATCTAGCTATGAGCCAGATGAGTAACTCTAACTACGTCCTAAAGTACCGTCGCTACGTTCAATGCCAGATAAAGAAAGCACGAAAGCTCTGCAAATGCGATAGCGTCGGAGTATTATAATGGCTCTACAAATGGAATGCATGGCGCATAACGCGCTGCGATGGTCCTCGTTTCTATGCGAAACCAAGGCCCACTTGTCCGTGTGGTGCGGTATAAAGGAGAGAAGGTAACGTTCTAACTTGATCGGCCTTCCTTGGCATCATCGGATAACGATAGCTTGGGCGGCTTCTCAGTCGTTGGCGTGTCTGGCATATCCACAGATTGCTGCGGAGTTGATTCCTCGTCCTGGGGAACTTCTTGGGGTTCCCAAAGAGATTCAATAAACGTTTCGTGCCTGGTTCCCCTAAAGGGACGCTTGAACATTTTCCACTGCGCAAAGGCAAACGCTGGGCTAAAAAAAGAAAATTCGCTGAACTCGTTGAGTGCGGGTATAACGCAACGTACGTTATACCCAGGGATACCGCGAGAATAATCACTGTCGTCATCGGTGGTGAGTATCCGTTCGTCACAGTGTCCTACAAGACAATGCCAATAAGTAAGATATCGTAAGAGGCAACGACCAGACACACCAAGACGTGAAAGCGATTTCGGTCAAAGAGATAACGAAGCCCACGACTCATACCGGATTGGCGGTTGATGACGAGGTCGAGCCCAAGGCCGCATAAAAACGAACCGGTTGAAGCACATCCGTTGAGCTGCCAAATAATTCTATCAGCAGGCACTCAAGATTGGGTTGGTTGGGATAACATACTATCCCGTATCTCTGCTTCCACACGATGAGAATACTCCCAGCAAAGCCGCACAGGCTAATAATGAGCCAGTTGACGAAGAAGGCACCAGGATCCGAAATGAGGAGTCCACTTCGCAGCAGGACGATGCGGACACCGATGGCCAGACCGCCAAGAATGCCGAGGACCATGACGGCGAGAACGCGGGACATCTCCAGGAAACCCAAGGCAAAGCCCAAGGCGAACAATACCAAGATGCAGACTGTCAGCACGACGTCGGAGACACCGACATTGTCCAGGGTGTTTACGATGACAGACCAAGCTGCGGTCGTCGTCAGGGTCAACGTCGAAGCACTGACACGAAGAAAAATGCTTACAGGCTAGCGCAGCAGCGGTTCCGACAGCAGCGCCAAGCGTAAAGTGTCGTCCACGGAAGCCTACGAAGAGAAAAGGTGCACCGACGACAAAGGAGAAGACGATCCACATGATGGCACTCGTCGAGAAGCCAGAGCCGCTACCGTCCGTGGCGAGACCTTGAGGGATTTGCTGGCCGGTGACGGGGCTGTAGACGAGCGCCGAGCCATCATCGCCGAGGTCAAAGATGACGTTTGGGTCTTGAACACGCGCGAGTTGATGTCCAGCAAGTACAGGAGCGGTCGCGGAGACACCACGCACGAAACGAGCAGCGAGAACGAGAGTCAAGGACCAGAAGAATGAGAGATTAAGGCGGATAGAGACCGCCATAGGTCACTTGGAGAGACCACCAGGGACGGAGATGAGAAAGAGAGAAAAAAGAGAGGATGGAACGAGCGGAAGTGGTTACAGTCATCCACTGTCATTTGCGTCACGAAGCTTTAGAGGAACATCACAACACAACAACGTCGTATTAAGTATATAGATATTTTTTTTACTTTCGTGAAGGGTTAGTCCCATACAAAGATTCCCCCAAGGTGTCATAACAATCTTTGCAATCGTATTTGAGCTATGGATGTGTCTTGAGCAAGTGCCCAAATGGACGACAGTAGTCCTGTCGTCGCTGCCGTAGACATGCTTACCTCACCTCTTGGTCGCGGTAACAACATCCGGGATGTACATTGTGTAGAGTTTCATCGCGATGGACACCGCAAACGTGCTCGCAGCGCTCAGGAGAGAGTCGCACTCCATCTTCAACCGCGTCCACTCGATCGACGAGGATGCTGCGTTCGTCAAGCAGGTACACGACCACTACCCAGATCTCCCGCTGCTTCGTGCGTTTCTCGTTCTTGTACCAACATCTGGCTGATGCCCCGGCGTCTCAGCCAACATGCGCTGCGGCGCATGGTACACGGACCCAGAGATCGTACGCATCTGTGAAACACCCGGCGTCTGATGTTAGATGACTTTGTCATGTCAGACTTCCCCAGAGCGTGCCTACTTCAAATCTACAGATGGCCATACGAACAACTGGAGTTTCAACCTGCGCAGACCTAATCTCCACATTCTTCCCCTGATTGCCAAACATGCGGGGTAGGTCTACCACGCGGGTAACGCGTCCATGCTCATCCGCGCGACAGACTCGTGCTGGTGGACTCGACCAGAGCAGGTAAACGCATCCCAGACGCGCTGTCGAAAACGGTCCCGATATGGTGCTCCGTGGTCAATCGCGTCATCCTCAAACGCGCCACTGAAACCCTCCCTCTCTGGAACACCTCGCTATATACGCCGCCTGGAAGCGTCAGTCCGCAGGAACACAGTCAGATCGAGGACAAGCTCGACGGATGGGCAGCCCAGCTTGCGGTATTCCTCTTCAAGTGACACGCGTCCTGAAACCGCTAACGTTCGCATAGGCATCCTCTTATACATTGCCGACGCTGGATCGTCCACTCCGTCCGATATGGATCACACCCGCCACGACCGTGTTCCCTACATTCCCCAAAGTGCCTGAACGCGCGTTCTACCCAATCTTATGCGTATCTGCCTCCAAGCAAGTCATGGATGGCATGGAACGCCGCGCCTCCGGATTTGCTTACATCCAAGGATCTGGGGACGATCACGAACTCTGGGGCATGGTCCGTACTTTATCTTGTCTCCACGTTCGGAGGCATTGAGCCAACTCCTACCAGGGCCTCACGCCGACCTTGTACTGGACACACCACGGCGAGATCTTGACCACCCCATCTTCTGAGCTCCCAGACCTCGTTCGGTCACTCATCGCAGCCTCCTCTTATACCGACGACACCTTAAACCTCAACCAAAGCCACCTTGGTAACCCGATCGAGCACATCTCAGGACACATCTCCATCTGCAACATCGCCTCCCTCCGACGACCCAACCTCTTCCAATCCAACCCAGACACCGCCTTTCTGTGTCTTACGCCCAACGATCCGACCCACTTCACCGGGGTGGTGGGGGCGGGGACCTCGCCCGAAGCATTCAGGGATAGGATACTCTGCATCCAGACCCCCGAAGGGAAGAAAGGCCAACATCACTTTCTCACCATCGTCTTACCGCGCTCGATCCCCTTCATCCAACACCACCTCCAACGCCAACGCACGATCTGCATCGCATGCACCACCGGCACGGACCTCAGCGTCGGGGTGGCCGTTGCTGCCCTGGCGCTATACTTCCGCCCAGACAGATCGCTGTGCGGACAAGGAAATGCGCGACAGGACATGTGTACGTGACGTTCCGGTCGATGGGGACGATTCGCACTCCGTCTCAGGCCGAGTTCTT
>JBBPMA010000596.1:0-20177 GCA_038090075.1 Xanthoconium purpureum | reverse complement strand
TTCAATTCGCCCTCTTTCTGGGCCTCCATGATGGCTTCCCAGCTCTCGGGGCGCATCTGCGGTCCGCCGAGGGGGCTATGTATAAGATACAGGTCGATGTAGCTCAGGCCGCACGTCTTGAGGGACTTGTCGACCGCCTTGGCCGCGTCGGCTTTACCACTGTTCGAGTTCAGCTTGGAGGTGTAAAAGACGTCGGATCCCTGGAGACCGTTGTCGTTGATGAACTCGCGGATGGCGCGCCCGCAGCCTTGCTCGTTGTTATACCAATCCGCGGAGTCCTGTGGGGAGCGCTCATGTTGCAGGTATCGTACGCTTGTGAGCTCGTAGAGATGGTACGCACGATGTGTCGGTAGCCTGCCTGAGCTGGTGGGTGCTCCGTCAAATACAGTCACTGAGGCGTTGCCGAGAGTGTGAACAAGCTGACCTCGAGTGCCCAGCGCGCCGCATTGTAAGCCTCGCCGTTACCCATCTGGTAAGCACCTAGGTGGATCATGCTCCAAGACAGGCGTCTTGTTGCCCAGTCTCCATCTACGCACCAAATCCCAAGACAGGCATCTCGTTCCCGTCATCCAACTGGGTGTCGCTATCTGATTAATCGATTGTTAATAATGTTCAATGCTCACTCTGTACTTCGATTGCAACGTCAAGGTTGTCATGTTTGAGGAAAAGTGCCTATTGAGTTGCACTCTGATCAACGAACACCGCATAGCAACATCCGTTTCATCCTGAGAAACCAGCCTAGGTTTTGCTCACAAGACTAGTAACGACTAGAAACACGACATGGCGAATGCGAGTACAGGCTTCTAAAGTTGTTGCACGCAGAAAGTGAGAAAGAAAAGAATGTATTATCGTTCAAGGCGACTACTGAAAGTTGTACAAGGAGGGATACCAACTCGTCTGCGAAAACTCTGGTCAGTAAAAGGGTATGCGACAGCACAGATGCTCGTTGCGCCAAAACAGATCAGACATCCAAAGGAAGGTCCTTGTTGGCCCTCATCGCGCCGACCCCCGCTTCCCGCTCAGCGCACCGCGAGGCGGCCCACGCTCGGCACATGCTTTTGGGTTCACACGGCGCAAGGGGGAATATAAGCGTTCTGCGTTGGGGGAGTACTCCGATGGAGGGCGCTAGAGTGGAAACTGCGAATAAACGGAATGCTTCATCATGGAAAGCGGCGCAACGGAGCAACGGGACACAACCGAATGAAAACTCACCATGACGCTCGTCGATCGAGATGGTAGTCACATAGCGTTGCCTGACTGAGTAGAACATCAGCAACGAATATTCAAGAAGACAATGCAATAGCAAAAAGTCAGACAAAATGGCACTGGCAAGTACACTGTGCGCTCCGGAGAGCGCTGTTCGTTGCGAACGAACTGCTCTGTTCCTCGGCATGGTCGTGTAGGACGGGGAAGAGAATAAAGTCATCGTGTAAAAAGAAACGAGAAAATGAGACTCACTGTCAGAAGGACAACATGGAGAAAAAGACGCGACGACGAAAATTTATATTGTTTGGGAGTGGTCTGTGCGCAATGATTACGTAACCCCCTTTATAAGCCTTTCTTCGGCGTTGGTATCATGGACTCCAACGACGACGACGACGACAAAGTAATCACATCCTTGCTGATGCCCACGGTACACCCTCCGATACAGCTACCCGCCGTTCCAGAACGCCGGCGTCGTGAATCACCAGACATCATCGACCTCGACGATGCCGACGATATTATCTATGTCGGCTCGACACGCGCCAACCAAAGGAGGCGTGTTGGAGAGGATGGAAGGGCCGTTCCAGTGACCAGGGAGGTCATTGATGTCACCGACAGCGAAGATGACAACGAAATCCAATTCATTGCCCATAATCCCGCCCGACCACAACCTCCGCTTGGTAGGTCTTTGCCTCCTGTGTATGTGTGACATGCCCGTCAACTTGACCAACAGTTAGAAGGCGTCGCATATTTTCTCCCCCACCCCCTCCGCAAGTCGGTGGCATTCCTCCAGTCCCACGGATTCCCCATAGATTCGTGCCACTGCGTCCCCGCGCACCCCCTGGACTTGTCATTCCCAACGAAAATCCACTCCCATTCGAGGCTGACTTGCGGCCCCCACCTCACGCTGAACCAGCACCCCCAGCAGCTGCTGCTCCATCGCATCATGTCCCAGCCATGGGCTTTGGTGGCGCACTCCTGGCTGGCGTGCGACGAATCATAGCCCCACGCCACCCTTCTCAGCGGCCCGAACGCCGTAATAGCTGGGGCACATTTGTCATGCGATGGGATCCGTTCGACTTTGTAGAAGGAGAGGAAAACGATCTATTGGACGGGCTAGACGAGATCGGCCTCTTCGGTGAAGAGGACCACCCGCTTGCCGCTGGTGGAGTGAGAAGTCAAATAGAACGCGCATTCAAACAGCGCGATCGCGCCCACCAGGCAGAACCTGATTATAAACCCGAATACACCCATCCAGACCGACCCCTACCTAGCTTCACACACGATTTCTCTCTCTCGCCTTCATCTTCGTCTGTCGCCGAAGAGGACGGGACTTCTCCCTCGCGTTTGGCCAGTGGTAGTGGGACTCGGGCGTGCGAAGTCATGCTCGTATGCGCTGCCTGTCGTGACCCTCTTGTTACCGGAGCATCCGATGTTGGGGTGGATCGTGCGAAACGGAAGTTGTGGAGTTTGCGCTGCGGTCATTTACTGGATGGGAAATGCATTGAGAAACTGATGCAACCTGCTCCGTTGGTTTCCGATACAAACGGACCAAGCAGCACGTACCCCTCCTCGCAAAGTCAAGATACCATTGTGGATTCTGATGCTGGCTCGATGCGGTCACGGTTACGCCCGCGTCGTGGAATAGCAGTGCCACTTGCCTCGACTTCCCACGCACCTGCCACCCCCTCACACCGACGCCGCGGTGCTCCCACAGCAAGTCAGCGAAGCAATCGCAAGGGCAAAGGCAAAATGAAGGCTCCAGTCGTGGAGGCTGAGCACGAGTGGAGTTGTCCAGTGGGTGGGTGTGGACGGGTGCATCTCAGCCTGTTGATGGACGGACGATGGAGGATGGACGACAAGAGAGGTGCGATTGCAGTGTTCGTTTGATTGTTCGGTGAGCTTGGTGCATATTTACGTGTCCTGGCTGGACATGCATATCCTTTCTGATGCTTGTAATCTTGGCTTGCACTGCTATTCCTATAGCATAATTTATATCACACACGTATTGTAGCGACAGTAGATTCCCCGCAACATGTTCTGGCATTCTCACCCCGCGGTACCAGTGGTCCAATCAAGTCTAATCACCGAGGGTACGAGCAGGGAACGAGGCGATTCAAGGCAACGTGTATGATATCGACTCGCCGAGCACGCGTGCTCTGCACGCTGGCAGATCGAAATGTCTCGCGTTTCGGACAGGTCTTGCGATTCTAGCCTTTCTCGTGCCGCCTTTATTTTGACTGGCCCAAGTCCTCCCTTCTTGCTCCCTTCCAGCGATGGCTGACTGCCATGACATATCCGTTGCGCCGCGACGATACCTCCAGAGACAATGGAAGAGAAACAAGCCCGTGAGTCCTCCATCGCCCCGATGGTGGATCGATCTGACAAGACCGCTCTGTCTAGCACCTACCGTCCTCCGATTCGCTTCCAGCACTCCGTCTCTGCCCAAATCGCCCCTTGTTCGTATGTGCTCAGTGTGGCTTCGCAAATGCGTGGATCCCCCTTTGTTTGTGGTGCGAATGGACGTCGACTGAGGCCACGAAACAATTTGAAGCAAACCTGCCGCGTGCACGCCGATTGAGTGCACCCTCAAGAGCAGTACCCGCATCGAGGAAGACCAAACCACATCCACGGAGAATGTCCGCAGACTCTATCGTCACGAGTGGCGGCCCACACACCCCTAAGAGCGAGCGGACGTTTTCCTCGATGGGCGTGCCTGGTATTACGACTGTTTTGGAAGCCCTTCACCGTGATATGTGTCACGATGACCGCCGAGCGGACCCACATCACGTTGAGGCTGTGGATCACGACGCGGTTCCTCGTTCGCTCGTGCTTGCACACTCCCACAACGTTCAGAAAGAGACGGTCGACGGTGGCGTGCATCGAGTCGCCACAGCAACCTCGATAACGGTACTTCTATCCTGTTCTCTCATCCGTGCGTCCGAGAATGGCAAAATGTACTGATGTGCGATGTTTTCGTATTGTGTAGCCACCGCTCCCGACTTGTTCCTTTCCGAACGTTGCGCCCAAACCCGACGTGCAACTACACAAGTGCGACTCGGAAGACCGTTTGAAGTCGAAGCGTCAGCGAAAGAGACTTCCAGCTCTTTGTGTCCACCCACCACCCACGCGTTTTCGCGCCTCGTGCCCCACAGGGTCAAACAGCGCCATGACCACACCAGCCACGGACTCTCTGACGTCCGTGCTCATGGATGCACCACGTAGCGCAGGTCCGATGATCATGTCGGATCGCGGACACATGCACTCGACGTCGTCCATCTCTTCATCACAATGCTCCCCTAAACGCGGGCTGCGGAGGACCAAAAATATGACGCTACTCCCCCGCGGATCCTCCGTTTCGCCTCGCTCTCGTTCTCCTTTACGAGACAGCGTGGACATGTATCCAACGTCCGCCGTGGAAAGGGGACAGTCACATGCTCTGTCGCTGATGCCTTCTCTTGATCATGATGCTCCCCCTGTTCGGTTGGGACACCCGGGTCGGCCGTACTATTCTGCGATTCGCAAGGACATGTCACGTCCCACCAGCCCTGTCTTCTCTATAGCTGCTTCTCGCACCCCCTCGCCGATTCCATCGCAGGAGGATTACGTACCAAGGGGGACGAAGTCGCTGGACTGTGGTGACCGATCGGGTGTCCAGTATGCACGAGAATTGCGGCCCATGTCGTTGGTTCTATCTGGACCAGCCACGTCACAAACAGCTGGTTCGGGATTTTCGCTTAGTGGAGAGATGGAGCTGCGGATGAATCTTGCGCGGTGGCGACGGGAAGATGCTCCAGACGAGCCAGGTGGCTATCATTTCCAAGAGACGGGTCGTTCGCCAAAGATGAACATGAAGGGGAGGGTGAAACAACTTGGCAAGGGTTTGAAGGAGCTCGTACTTGGAAGGTCTTCGTTTGCGGCGAGTTGAGGTGGCACGTACGTATCACATACGAGATATAATATATCATGTTCATTTGTTACGATCGAAGGGTTGAACTGTGGGAGTAACTTTTGGCCGTGCGAGCCTCGTGTCAAGTTGAACCTGTAGCGACCTCACCTGCTCGGTGTCTCTGCGGCCAGCACTCGTCCCTGCAGTTACCCCCACCGTGGAACTCGTTCTCTGGCTCCAACTATCTTCTCTCTTTTCTTGTGAACTCGTTCTGGTTCTTGCTCCATATATTTATATTCTTGCTCATGATCGGTCGAAAGATTGTCGACCGGGTAGACGAACTTCTTCACGCGCCCAAGCTCCCCAACAGCGGCGACCTCCAACCACCACTCCACTCTGGTCGGCGCCCGACACTGGGGGCGGTCCTAAACGTACGAGTTCTATTATCACTCTGGTGCGGGCTGACTTGACACTCGTCTGACGTCCGGTTGGTTAGGAGCGCACGAACATGGCCGTAGATCTCAACGACCCCGTTTCCTCACGTACACCTCCCTATCCCGTCTGGTACGTCCCTTCTCCTATCAAACGCCGATTCTCACTGAGCGTTCAGCACCAGTCTCACTCTCAGTACCGCCCACGTCCCAGCGCGTGTGGAATCCCCATGCGGATCAGTCAGCGAGGCAAGTTCCCGCAGCAATCGGTATTCCGTCGCCGAACAAGCCCTTGCCAGCGCGTTCAAGACTAGCGAAGGGGAACGCTCTCCCCTTGAACTCCAGATCAGTGCCTTGCAACAAGCCACCGCAGCCCTGAGTACACGTGCCAGAGCGTCTCGGGAACGTGCGGCGAAGCTCAAGCTCTCTCTCACGGAGAGAGACACTGAACCCGCCGCGTACGTCGCACGCCAGCAAGAACGCTGGATGGAAGAGAAGCAGCAAATTGCGGTAGACAAGGAGGTGGAGATGTTGTCTCAGCGTCTGACGCGATTAAAGGCGGATCGGGGGTCGGACCAGCACGATGAGAATCGTGGTTCGTCCCCTGCCCCTAACAACGAGGCAAAACGGGGTGCCAATCTTGCCTACTTTTTCGACCATTCTCCCACGAAGACATCGTTCAACCTCAATCTTAAGTGTAGACTCGCCCTTGACCAGCCGTTCCCACGTCGAATGTCAATGAGCGACGTCTCCCCCCTCCGCCTCCGGCCATCGTCCGTCACACCTCCTCTGCGACGCCTCACGACGAAACATGCACGTCCTCCGTCTATGGCTGGTGAGGCATTCAATCCAGTGAAACGTCCTTGCAGACCACATCTTTGTAATTCCGATGTACCCCCGCTCACCAAGGCCGCAGAAGCTAGCGCGAAAGCACGTTCTGTCTCGGACCGTTCGTTATCCCCACGTAGCTCTCGCCTGACGGTCGAAGCGACCTCTGACGGTTCCGAAGGTCGGGTAGGTACCCGACCTTCCACACCGCCGTTATCTGTCACCTCGGAAGGCTCTTCGTCATCGCAGGGCATAAGTGAAGAGCCCGGGGGTATAGCCACCATAATCAGCCACGTTACCTCTCGCTCACGCTCTGAAATCCTCGCGGACCTGGACAAGGACGCCGTCCACGTGCCAGATTACGCAGTGAATCTCCTCGGTGGATTTGACCTTATCCACGACGAGTTCTCTCTCCCAGATCGGGAGCCCTTCATCAAGCCGAGGGAGATGAGACCTATCGAGGTTGCTCCCCCACCTCAACCAGCGGACGCCACTCGGCCGTCCGAGGAGTCCGACACGGGCCCATACACGTCATTTGCCCTTCCACCGTTTACAGTCGAACCATCCTGGTCGCACATTTCGCTGAATTCACCGTCTCCCCCTACACCCCCTGACCGGCTGCACCGCCCTTCCTTGCAGCCCCTAACACCGGACTCCTCGTCGTTTTCCCGTTCGAGTACACCCACCACTCCTCGGCCTTCACAGAGTTCCAAAGGTCCTCGGCCGCGCCACTCGCTTCTCTTTTACATGCGGAAACACAGAGACAATTCTGGGGAGTACAGCCCTGCTTCGTCGTCCGTTCGTGTAGAGAGCTTGCCCGGGAACAGCCCCGCCCCAGGAGTTACGCCAACGAAGAAGCGGTTCTCGTTCTTTTCGCGAAAGTAGACGGGTTGTGCATTTTATGGGCACTTAAATCTTTTGCCATGTATCCATGACAGCTCCAACGATTCACTTACCACTATCATCTAGCATCCAATCTAGTGCACTCACAGCGTAGCATATACATCCTTGGCAATCTCGTATATACCTACGTTTACCTTATGATCCCCGACTCCAAATACAACGGTGATGTAGCGTGTTCAAAGGAAAAGCGGTAAATAAAAAAAAGTGAACCCGACCCGGATTGAACGGATGACCTTATGGAATCACGCTTCAGAGAGCTGGAATCATACGCGCTACCACTGCGCCACGGGTTCTTGAAACGTTCGCATTCAAATTCGCTTCTGTACCGACGCTTGTTGCCCCCCGCAAAACACGTCTCTCAACCGCCCCACCTTGTCAATATGTCCCAAAAGAAACAAACAGCACGGAAAACGACCGGAAAACATCTCTGGGCCTGTGAGTGTGATGTCGCTGGTTAAGCTTTGAACTGATCGACCAATTAGCGAAATCGTTGGATCGTTGGACTCGTGTAGCTTCTGTTCTGAAAGACCCAGGTCCTGCACGAGCGGTACCACCACCACCAGTCCAGCCGAAATGTCAGCCTAGACGTCGCGCGACGCCGGGTCCCTGTGGATCCAGTACGTCCTCGTCAGAAATCACGAGTCAACCATTGCGTCTGAGTCCCGTAATTCTTATATTCGTCCACTCTAGGGACGAGCAGCATGCGTCCCAGACCCTCAGCTCCCAAGTCCATCCTCAAGAACCCCAACGGTGCCGCTGCTGCACGCTCGCCGGGTACGCATCACCGCTCCTCGATCGTCGACTACCGGTCGCTAGGACCCACAGATTCAGATCCCCTCCTTCTCTCGGTCACTCGCCTCCCGTCGAGCAGCAGCCTCGACGACCTGCTGCTCGACGTCACCGCGACACCCGATTGTGCGAGCCCATCTGTCAGCTCACCTGATCCCAACCCCGCATTAGAACTGGGACCGTTGATACATTGGCGACCACCCGTCTTCGATGTTCTCGACGTAAGCACACAGGCTTTTCTGTTCCTATTTCTTCCTTTTTTTTGTGGTGGGCCTGAAATGCGATCGGCGTGCTTAGGAACCGATCGGGGTATGCATGCGCTTCGCAGCGTGGTTAGAAAGCCAAAGCTGCGTGCACGGCGACGCGCTCTTGCACGCCATCGAACGAGACGGGAGTCACTTCCTCTCCCTCGCTAAAGCGACCGTCACGTTCGATCACGCCCTTCGCGGGCTCGCACCGCCCGCCGAAAATGGTGTCGCAAGCCCCCTCGGAGAACACGCACGCACGTTGCGGGTCTTTGCTGAGCTCTTGAAAACGAAACGCTCGGAGGGGAACTTGAGCAAGGAGTTGGAGACGGCCGTGCTTCGGGACGGGCAGCCTTTGTTAAGGCTTGCGTTGTGTTGCCTCGAGTTCGATAAGGCGATTAGGGGTTCGGACATTTAGTTTTGTGTTGACGTCTCCACGCTTCCTTACATTTGGATACCTCAGATCGATGACCATCTTATTGCAAAACGTGTAACTGTACAAGATAGAAAACGCTATTCAGTCGTTGTAGCCGTGTGTCCTCGACGCGCCAGTTTTCACTTGAGGGGGTTCGATGCCTTGTTGCTTCCAAATCTCAATCTGACGGTCTTTCGCGGCTTTTCCAGTTCGCCTTTCGTAGTCTTCGACAGATTCGGGTCGCTCCCCGCGAGGTGTTGCTCTCAAGGCGTGACGCCTGTGCGGCCAAAAGTCGAACGTCGCACTATGCATCACGATCTGCTCCGGTAAGATCTACGTCCATTGTATACACGTCAAGCACTCACTCTGTTATCCCAAAACGCGATCGAGTTGGGTTCCCAGTGGAACCGCACCTGAAAGTCCACGTTGCTACTTATCTGCTGGTACAAGAAGTGCAAGATGGCGTCTGACTCAGCCTTGGGCACGCCGATGATGCGGCGGGTGAAGCCAGGATTGACGTAGATGCTCTTCCAGCCGGTGACGGGGTGGACGCGGACGACGGGATGGACGGTTTCGACGGGCTCGCGACGCACGTGGAGTCCGGCGGCGCGAGCGCCGTCCGCCTGAGCTACGGCGCTGTGGAGGGCAGTGAGACCTTCCAGGTAGGTTTGCAGCCCAGGGCTGAGGGACGAGTAAATGGCATAGCTGTGTACATCGGCGTGCGTCAGCATCATCATTTGTCTCATTGACGATTGTTCAGTTACCCCGAACTCCACAGCGTGTCACCTCCATACTCTGGGCAAGTGATGACCTTGAGGGACGTTGTACTTGGGGGTTGGACCTCATAGGTCACATCGCTGTGCCAGAGTTCGAACTTTGAAAAGGCAGCCGAGTCCGGACGCCGTGCGGCATCGTTGTATACGACTGTGGTGGGTGTCAGTGCTGGTTTTTCATCACACTGATGTTCACGACTGACTGTGAACTTCCTCTAGTCCGGGTTCCTTGGGAACTGGTGTGGTCGCGTGTTTGTGGAGAGGACCAAAATGCCTCGCAATGTCAAGCTGTTCGTGGATGTTCAATCCTTGGTCTCTGAAGACTGTCGCAGGGTTAGCGCAGCCAAGGTTAGGGTTACGCTTCCTACGAACACACGACACCTCTCTCGGCAACCAGGAGAGCACTGTCGAAACGCCGTCAGTTCTGTCTCTGAGGGATACTGCAGGAGGGACGAACAGTTCATCTTTCTGGGCAGAGGTAAGTTGCCTCAGGTCGATACCGATGATTTCAGTCCCGATGACTGGTGTAAGGTGCTGAACCTTCTTCGCGGCGGAGAACAGTGCTTTCTTCTCCGGGTCAGCAAAGTGACCACGGTCGGTGACCTCGACTTCCTCGAGCGGTTCCCAGTCGACAATGGGGAAGTGGGGCTGCAGTGCGTGTTCAACTTCATTTATTGTCAAACCGGAGAGGACCGATCTCACCTTGTAAGCAGCGTACTTGTAGTCGTCCTCAGTGGCAGAATCGGCGCCGGGTGAGTAAAAAGGGTTGATGAGCTGAGTCCCGTTGGCTCGTTTCTTGAGTTCCGCGACGCGGTCTGCGCTGTTCTCGTTCGTCGCCACAGGAGCCATGATACGCAACCTCGATGGGGGTGGAAAAAAGGGACGTAGGAACGCCCCGTATCTAATCGCAACATTTTATACGCTGGGAATCCTCCGGCCTGTTACGACAACCAAGGGGAGAATGAGGGGAAATGGCGCAACCACTTGCTATATAGTGATCAGGAGAGCCTGACACGTGAGTCACTATTATTCTTGTTTTCGCCATTCTATATACACTGGTTCAAACGAAGACAGACGGTTCGAAATGGGTAAAACGCAAAATTGATGCAATGGCGTGCTCCACGCCATACATGACTGTGTCGGGTTATCTGTATCATCTGACTCGTCTACGTGCCTTTCTGAAATGTCTAGGTTTGATGCCAAATGATGACCGAAATCTGGTTATCATGAGACTCGGTCACAGGCTATAGATGGTGCCATCGAGTAGTTCACAAGCGCACGTCATATGACACTGGGGTGAGAGAACATCTGCATCATGTCAGGGAATAACGGGATCCATCAGTATCTATCTTGGAGATGGTTGACGGATGTCATTTGTCTTGGACGTAGAAACGGCTAAACGCTAAATTACAATCTATGCAACTACAAGAAGTTGGGTACCATTAGGTATGGGTGTAGATCTGGAACTATGGCTCTATGATCTATATGATGAGAATGACACGCTCCTCGATCTCGATATATTAGCTCCCATGTGGATGTCAACTCTACGATGCATATGATTCCGAGACGAGAAACCCTACAAGACATGCATCTAACATAAAATCTGCATTGACCCACGCATGCGTCGACGCTGAAAACGTGTCCCAATTAAGATCAGTTCGATCAATAACACACGATCGAATGTGAATCTCACAAAACAACTTTGTGCCATCTCTCCCTGCCACGCGCATCAGTTCTTTCTCACCACCGGGGTGATATGGGAGATACGGCGTGATGTTGTACACTTTGCCGTTGATGGCCGTCCATGCGTCTTCCTTCTTGTTGTGCATCTTGAGCACGGAGGGTGGGATACGCAGGAGCGTCTCTACGCCCTTTGTTTTTATCGGGAAGGAGGGGTCGTCATTACGGAGCGAGTCGGGGTTGAGCGTGAAAACGTACCCTTAGATCGCGGCCTGAGGATTTCAGGCTCGCCCAGTCCAACGGACCATACCCTGGTGCGAGCGCCACCTTTCTCGAGGGCTTCTGGGGCCGCTCCATAGTAGCCATCGGCGCAAGCAAGGACGACGATGGGAAATGGGGTATTGTCCGAGGGACGCCTGGCCGTCGACTGGCCAAGCCAGGGACAGGTGGTGGGGGCATCAACAACACATCGTCGCTCAATATCGTAGGGATATCGTGAGAGGTGTTTGAGGTGGAGGATGAAGCCTGGGGGGCTGCGCGTTGGGCACTGTTCAGTGCCGGGAACGCGGGTGGAACGTCGTCTTCGCCTGCTGTGTTCGACCCGTCGTCATCGTCCTCTTGCGCGAACGACCCTGGAATAACCGTCTTGTTCGGTGTGGGTAGTGGTGCTGCCGTGTCGAGTGAAAACCAGTTCCGTAGATAAGACATATCCTAGTGTAAGTACAAGACGATGGGAGTAGTGGCATGTTTCAGCAGATGACGCGATCGGAGAGTCCCGCAACTACCGCCTGTACAGGATTACTACGCACTACTTGCATGACGATGAGTTGGTTACGCGACTTGCACTTCTTCCGTTCTTTCCTCACTAATCTTTTCGTCCGAGGATCGCACCACCATATCCTCGGTGGCAGCCTTCCTCAACTCCGCCAGAGGTGTTGATCTCCGTCCACCCAAGAAGATGCGCCCACCGGGGGCATCTTCCAGCGCTCTCACCATCATGTCCTTCTCAAACAAGAACCGAATGTCCTCCAACGCATACCCCTTCGTCTCCGGCAAACAAAAGTATACCCATGCTGACATGAGCATGCAGCACATCCCAAACAGCAAAAATGTCCCGTACTTGATCTCCTCGAGCAGGTTGGGCGTCACGCGCGAGATCGTAAAGGAGAACAGCCAGTTCACTCCAATGGCGAGTGACATGGCCGCCGTTCGCACGTGGTTGGGTGCGACTTCCCCAGCGACGACCCACGGGACGGGTCCGAACCCGATGCAGTAGAAAACAGCATAAAGGTAGACTGCGACGATCGAGACATAACTTGCAGGGACGATTGTCGCCTGAGGGTGAAGTGCACTGTATCCTCCGATCCAGAGCATCATGAACCCTTGTCCCAACCCGCCAATGAGAAGACACATCTTCCGTCCCATTTTCTCCACCGCAACAATGACGACAGTCGTGACAGCGACCACTTTGACCACGCCGTAGACGCCGGTAGCGAAGAGTCCAGCGCTGACGCCGGTGATGCCCAGTCCAGCGAATATCTGCGGGCTGAAATAGTTGATGGCGTTTGTACCAGTCCATTGTTGACATAGCATGATGAACGAGGGGATGAAGGATCGCAAGGCTGTGGTCCTTGATTCGCCCATCATGCGGAATTGCCTCAAGGTTGACGTCCTCTGCTTTCCAGCCAGGTCTGCTTTGATCTCCTCGAGAATCGCTACAACAACCTCGTCGTCAACAGAGGTTCGTGCTGCATATGCTAAACTCTTGGCCGCCTCGTCATATCGTTGTTGTTCGACCAACCATCGTGGTGATTCTGGTTGGGGGAGCATGAAGAGTACGAAGAGGACTCCAGGAAGCACTTGGACCGCGAATGGCATCCGCCACTGTATTTGTCCGGATGGGATATGGAGGGATGAGCCGTAGTTTACCCAGACTTGACGTAGTCAGGACTCGCGGAGGTGAATGGACAGGTCAACACTTACAGCTAAGCATCATACCGATATTATTCGAGACCTGGATGAGACCAGTGCAACGGCCACGGATCGCTTTCGGCGTACACTCCGACACATATGAGGGAATGAGAGCGGTAGACATGCCGAGACCGAAACCACCCAGGAACCGACTGAAGTAGAGCACCTGTAGTGCGACCGCCTGGCTGCTTCCGATTCCACAGACGGTCTGTATGACGCTTCCAATAAGGTATATCAATCCAGATACGATTAGCGGCATCTTGCGACCAAAGCGACCAGAAATATATCCTGTAGATAATGCTCCGAAGCTAACAAGGGCATGAGACGTTCTTCTGGGCAAGGAGGGAGGAAAAGAGACTCACAAACAGCCAGCTTGGAGAATCGAAACAATATTCCCGTCCAGGTTGGCCTGCGCGCTAGCAGACAGCTTGTCGATGCCAAAGTATTCCTTGAACGAGGTGAGAGACAATACGCCCCCAATCAACCCGGTATCCCAGCCATAGAAGATGGAGCCCATAGACGCGGACAGCGCAAGCGCGTACGCATTGCGGTTGCGAGAGAGATCGCCGAGCTCGACCTGGTAACCCATGAGGATTCAAACTTCAAAGTGAGCAGAGGGTGAAAGAAGAGCCGGATGAGCCGTGTACGCTCGTCCCGCCGTACAGTTATATGAGCGCAATACATACCGATCACCATCACATTCAGGCGAGAACGATCCTGGGAGCGAATGGTCACCTGTTGCGAACTTATGCTCTTGGCCCATCAAGTTCCGCTTATAACTTGGGTGTTTCCCTCGCTGTTATCAGAGTGTGTGGGGGTGGAGTAAGTTCAGGAGGGCGAGGAGTAGAGCCGGTGTAAGGTAAGGCTACTATCGCGACGAGGAACATGGCATGTTGTGCCGACCCTACCATTAGGCAATCTCTTGACCTGTGTGAGTTTAGCAACCAACAAGAAGCCGGAAAAGTTCAACGTTGCGCTATCTACCGGTCCCAGCTATGCGAAGATGGGCAATAATTCAGCAAAGCTGCCGTCCTAAAAATGGATACGATGATAGCGTATTACCGGTCCGGGTGTGCCTGACCAGTTGTCCAAAGATGGCACACGGATGGCCGCACTGGTGCTCCGTGTCTGAGACCGAAACAAAGTGCGGTTTACCGACGTCACGTCTGGGTTCAAGTATAGGGAATCAGGGCCGAAGAGACAGTAATAAAATACAATAGTACTAATTGAGGTACAGCGACGACATTGGAAAGCAGGAAAAGGATGCTCGAGTGTGGATGGATCCAAGTCCCAGTCAACGGAAAGTGTTGCTCAAAAAAGGGCCCAGATGAGGTTAGGTCTTCGTTCAGACGACTTCCCCTCGGCTCTCCTCTGCACCGCGACCCTCTTCTCCAACTCCCACCTCACAAGCTCGCTTTTTAACTTTTCGATCCGCACTTCGTTGACTGGATGAGAGGAACCCATGATCCGTCTAGCATGGTTCCAGCTGTCCGAACTCGGAGGTGCATCGATATCGGAACATTTGGCGGGGGAGCACTTGCCCGATTTGGGCGCATTTTGTCTGCTTTCCCAGAACTCGACCGCTTTACGGGCATCGAAACCGGCATGAGCGAGGAGTCTCGCAGAAACGACGTCTGCCTCAACCTCCTGTTTTACACTTGTACAGTATTCCCCGAGCTCGGTGAGGTGCCCAGAACCCACTTTGCCCATTTGCGCGATGGCGTCATTGAAAAAGGGTCCAAACAGCATCGTTACCGGAAATACAAGTGTCCTGGCGACGTCTGCGACCATAGATATAATCGCGGGCATAATGATATTGCCCGAGGATAACGTTTCGATGTGATGAGAGAGCACCAAGTGCGCGACCTCATGGGCGAGCAGAATGGCGAGCTCTGTTGTCTGCTCTTCGGTTGGCATAGTGTGTTGTAGAGCTGTGTAAGACGTCGGTGGTATGCCAAAGAGGGTGCCGAACATGGAGGAAAGCCAGGAGACTTCCTGTGGATGAGATGTCGTGGAGGTGAGACGGGAACTGCGATGTGTTGGCGCCTTTGAAAGGATGTCATCAAGGAACCCAGAGTAGACCACAATACCACAAGCACCGTCGGGTCCGAATCCATAGGAAAACGCGTTTGCTGCGTCGGGCCTGTCTGCAATAAGCAACGAGTACGGAGGACCAGATATCACATGCGCGGAAGAAGTCGACTTCCGACCACATAACGTATCAGAAAACTTCCTCATCTGGTCTGCGGCGCGTGGGCGGGGTTTCAGAGGGTGTTCAGCTGGTGGTGGCAATGGGGGATCGTCTGGTCCGACGTCTAACCAATGTGCGTTCAACTCGTGCTCACGCTGGAGAATGGGGATGACGCCCTCCAGTCGGTGCAGCGTATCCTGAACCCACTGATAACGCCAATCATGAGTGGGGATTAGTTTTGTAGGTCCTTCGTTTGACAGGATGTCCGTGACTGCTTGGTACCACCTGGTACCAGCAAGTTGAGCAGCAATCTCGTCTTCTTCTTCCGGTGAAAGAACGATCAGTCGCCATCTACACACGTATTTAGCGTATTTAAATCATGTAAGGACTGCACGCACCGTCCTGTAAGGGGAGTCTGTTCAACACTTGCCAGGATGCCAAGCCACAACAACGCAGCGGGGATGAACAAGAGAACATGGGTAAAGAGTGTCTGTGAACGGAGACGTTTGAGAATCTTCGCCTTCTTTTCCTCAGAAACAGGCGTGTCTGGGTGGAGGAGGTCGTGGTGTTTGATAAGCTTTCGCGCCCAGCGGTTCTTGAACATGATTAAAGGGACAAACGTGAGGGCTATTCGCCCTACGGTGCGCGCAACTTGTATTGTCGTAGACGCCTGATATGGATCGATTAGACGTCAGATAATTGAATGAAGTGAGTCACCTTGAGGGCACCAAGAAGCATAGGTATGAATGGGCCCTGCCTCCTCTGAGTTGAATGAAACCAAGCGACTCGTGCTGACGCGTTCACTGCTTCTCGTCCTCGGGGCAGATGAGGCGGTGTCAAAAGTGTCCTGCCATTAAGTTGTTGTGTTGACGGGTTATGATATATGTACTTGGAGGCATGTCGAAGAGTGTGCGGTGCGAGTCTGGGTGATGTTGGTCGATGAGAGAGAGATGCTCGTATCGGAGCACGCAGCATAGTGCATCTCACACCAGGCAACGTAGAAATGGAGTGACGTGACTCTACCAGCTGCGCCTAACGTGTCATTTTTGACAACCTGCGGTACCGCTAAACCACCGACGGAAGTGGCTGTGCCGCTACAGAAGGCCCGACCTCCGACAGCAACATGCAGATCTTTACCATGTTACAAGGCAAGTTGAAATGTTCGAAGGTGATGTGGTCCTCAGGGTATTACTGAAAATACTCGTAGGATAATCTAGTCCTTAGGTTTGACTGATGTTCTCTACCCAATCTGACTTTAGAGGGTAGTTTTGTATTTGACTTAACTTTACTTGTGAGTCCACCATCAAACATCATGCATTATGGATGCTTAACTTGATTTGCTCGTTACCCCATTGGATGATTTATGAATTGTTTGTAGTTCAGCTCAAATGTATAGGCTCATTGTTCTGTTTCATCCATGATAATAAACAATTCTGCTCTAACATACCAACTAGTAGTTCAAGAAAACCATCATACACAAATGACCATAATGGTTGGAAGCATTGAACTATAACAATGTCCCACATCTGCCTACTCTGCCACTAGTTGAGTTGACTCCTGTTATGGACTACAAGGACCCCTACTCTTTTTCCCTAGCATCCTATAGCACACTGGACCATGCCTTGGATGATCACCCTGTCCTCCTTCAAGTCCCAGTCAAGCTCACCCCATTCACTTCCCATTCCCAATTCAGTCTCTAATCCTTTGGACTCCTGTCTTTCAATTTCCTGATTGCATTCTGCTTTACTCCTGATCATATGCTTTCTTATTTGATCATGACTTATTTTAGACTTCTAGTCATGATCCATTTCTCTTCCTAATCCACTTTCATATATTCCACCTTCCTTTCTTAGACATGAACAGCCTTTTTCTCTGGAGCTATCTCTTTCTCAGGCTTTTGCATTTCCCCTTATATTCATGATCTGCTTTGTCATCATGCTGCCATATGAGATGTATAAACTCCTCTTGTACATTATGTCTCCTTGGCTAGTTCTATGCAATCTCAGTGTAGTTTCTAGTCACCAAGGCTTTGCCTTAAGGTCCAGACTCTCTTTTGGTCTAAGGAGTGTAACATTCTCAATCCTTAGTATGTTGTGCTCAACAACACTATCACCATATCTTGAAGACTAGTTTCTATACTGTCAATGTAACAACTCCCTCTTTCTTAGTATTTTTTGAATGGTCTAATTTTCTGCCCTGCTTGACATTTGCCAACATGTCCATTCCACTTGCATCACAGCTGGATGAAAAGCCAAACCCAGTGTTAATCCTATACCTACATCTATGCTTAACATTCTACATATGCAACCTTTGAATGCTCAAAATGAATTGAGATGTTAGAGTAAATATGGGCATGAAGTCCAGCATATAGAGCAAGTCAGCCTGCCATTCTGCTGGAATTTTTCCAAACAAATCAAATAGATAAACAATAATAAATAGAAGTGTGCTGTGGAGAGTTGGTTCAGTTGATAATGGATTTTTGTAAATATTAATGACAAGAAGAAGATACAAAAGGAAGATATATGTAAGGTGGATGAATAAAAAAATGTGGTTAGGATGGACAATGAGCAATGGTCATATTCTATATATTCAATTATTGTTCTTTTCAGGAAGGTTGGTTACACAGGAATTTTTGGCCCCAAATTTCACTTTTGACTTTAGTTGATGATTGTGGAACAACTGCTCAATGGAATTCAAAAAGAATGTTAGCATTCACCTTGAAATAGCTTGTAGAGTACATTCTGTAAGCTCTAGTATCAAAAATATAATGTTTTGATTTTTTGGAATTCCATGCCACTGGAATAAGCATCTAGGGGAATTCATTCACTGGAAATCATGAAAATCAATGTATAATGGATTCATTGCAAGCAAAACTAAGTATGGGCATAGTGAGATCATTTAGGTAATAATGCTTCCAAGTCCTGCTTTGCATAAAGCCTGACAAACACTGCATCTCTCTTGAATGTTCCTATTGATGCTGCAAGCTCCTCAAGACCTAGCATGAAAGGGGAAAGCTGTGACAGATATTGAAAACCTTCATTATAAAGATGCTTTCCAAAGGTAGTAAACTTAAGGAAGTCTCTCTTTCATGCCTCATGTTTATCAAGTGAGGCAAACCATGCAATGATCTCCAGTGTTTCAAAGTTGAAAAGATCATCAATTGAAGAGATGTGAGTGTGAGGGCTAGGATGAAAATCAGTATAACCAGTTGCCCTAGAATTTGCTGGGGAATGAGAACAGCTGTTGGAGGACTGAGTTTCAAGCAATGATGGTTGTTGTTTAGCACTAAGGTTGGCAGAAGGATATGTGGCAGATTGATATGGATATCATGGGCTGTCTGCTGCTTGAACAGGAGCTTCCTAGGATGTGGACTGCATGATAATGACAGGAGCAGCAGCAGGGGATGGATAATATCCATAGGCATCAGTTTGTAAGTTATAGGAAGGCTGCTGACCCAGATTGACTTCCAGCACTGGCATTTGAGATCAACCACCTCAAGCCTTTATAGGGATCTTTAGCTGTCTAAAATTCTGGATTTGAGACCACAATATGTTTGGTATTTTTTTGACTGTGACTTTTGAGGCTGAGCCATCTTTTATCTGGTCATCAATATCCTGTCAGTAAATTGAGGATATTACAAGAAATTTATAATATATGATTTCTATGGTCCACATTCCCAGCCTTATTATGGTCAACTGATAATATGAAAACTATAAGGGAAAGGGAGCATAATGGCTATTGAGGGACAGCAAGCTATAATATATGGAACAAAAAGTGCTTACTTCAGTTGTCATGCATAGGGCAAATGAATTGAGGTAATGAGATCAAGAAAGCATGTTTATCTAGGAAATCAAAGGAATCTAGTTGCTAACATATGAACAAAAAGAACAAAGAACAAAGAAATAGGACATAAGTAAGAAAATATCATCACAACATAAAGAAACAATAATGAAAAGTCATTGTGACAATATGAGTTGCTGTGCTTGCACTTGCTTAATTCAACAGATGACACATGGCATTATTGTTGCTCAGGAAGTAATGATAGAGAGGATTTTCACCATGTATGTGGACATTGCAGATTCATTGCTCCTAAAGTTTCTTGATGAGCTTTTGCCTATAATTATATCCACTGTCCATTAATGCAGTTGATGTTTGTTCATGTTGTAATCCTAACCCTGTGATCTTTGCATTCTAGGAGGGAAATATGAAGTGACATCAGGGATTTATAGGATGGGAGTGAAGGAGAAGATCTGTTTGAGTTGTTTGAAGGCTTTTTGTTGTGATGATGTCCAGTGCCAGGATTCTTCCTTTTGAATAAGTAGATTGAGGGGAGCAACAATGTTGGAGAAATTGGGGATAAATTTCCTGTAGAAATTGGCAAATCCTGTAAAAGATTGAATCCCTTTGACTAAAGTGGGGGGTTTCCATTTTTTTATGGCTTTGAGTTTCTTTCCATCCATCTCAATTCTACCTTGTTCAATAATCATTCCTAAGAACTCCATTTGAGGGGCATTGAAGGTACATTTTGAGAGTTTGATTGACAGCCCATGTTCTCTAAGTTGTTGAAGTACTCATGTTGTGCATTTATGATGGAGGGTGATGTTGTTCTTGGTGTGGATGCCCAAGTCATCCATGTAGATCTTTAGCCATTTTTCCTTTAGCATATCAGCAAAGATGTGGTTCATAAGTGCCTGGAATGTAGGTGGGGCATTGCAGAATCCAAAGAACATGACAGTAGGTTCAAATAGACCAAGGGGGGTGATGAATGCAGCTTTCCATTGGTCTTCCTTTCAGATGCAAATGTTGTTGTATCCCCATTGTATGTCAAATTTGGTGAATAAGGTGGACTCTTTCACGTC
>JBBPMA010000595.1:0-12999 GCA_038090075.1 Xanthoconium purpureum | reverse complement strand
TTGATTTCCTCCTCCTCCACAGCTACATCATTGAAACATTTACAAATGTAGTCTTCCATCTGTGACACCATGTAGATGAGTATCTGGTGAGCATGCCATGCATCCTTGGTGAGTTAACCCATTCAAACATCTGTGATTCATTGTTGATTGTACTCACCCCTCCTGCAGACCCCAACATCATCTTGTGCAGTCAATGCAATTGCATGTTTGTCTTGCTGTTGAACATGTGGATCCCCATGGGTTCAACCCATTCCATAAACTCCCAAAAGTAGTCTTGGCACAGGAGTTCTGTCCATTTATGTGGCACACCAGTTATACCCTCCTTCTCATCAGCATTGAGGTGAGTCTTCTTGCCTTCTTTCATCGTCTGAAACAGATGGACAAGGCTCTCTTTTGGCGTTTTGTGATAGACATGCTCATTCTTGTTCTGTGAGAGATAAAGTTCCACCTCCTGCATCACTTTATTTCATGAAGTAGTGTATCAGGTGGTTGTTCCAGTTTTGATGTTCATATTACCCTATTACACATTTTGAAGGGGTTTTAAAATGCACAATATGATAACATTGACCATGCATTTACCATAATCGTACAAAATGACCATTTACTACCCACCAAGCACTAGTGTTTCCTGCAACACATCCTTTTTTGGCTTGCATGTATGGTTCTTGGTGTTGATGTTGGTTCTTGTCACCACATCGCTGTCTTGTTGATCCAGATTTTTCTGCTATTTCATCAACTCACTGCATTGCTTCCACAAAATCTTTGTCCACCCTTCAACAGCATGAAGTTGATGTTGCCTGCCAGCTGCTAGAAGCTGCCACTAAGAAATGACTGGACAAGCTGGTTTACCTGCTCCTTCTGAAATGGATGATCATTCCATGTTCCAAATTGTATTTCTTCCTTGTTCACAACCAGATCCTATCCAAGGATCACTTTTTGTGCTTGACCTTCCAGGGTGCATTTGTATTCAATGCTGGGCTCCAGCTGTCCTTTCTTGGCTCCACCAGCCTGCTTGTCAAGCAGGTGAGTTTCCAATACTTTCATCTTCTACGCTTTTGATTAGCTCACATTTGCTGTGAATTTCCTCTTCATGCTTCCATCCTTACCTTCATTGCACTCATTGTGCTCTATGTTGTCACAATATCCCTTTGTAAGTACATTCTTGGATTGAACTTGTGTATATCACTCACCTTTCCTCCTGACATTGTTTCTTTAGCTCCTCCTTTATCTTTACCTTTCTTGTCAGCCATTGGTACATTGTTCAATGTGAGTTATGCTTGAATGTACATGAAAGTTCTGCTTTTGTTCTGATTTCTAGAAATCCTTTGCCCAACATCACCAGCCCGTGTACAGCATCTAATGCCACTTCACATCCATCACAATGTATCATCATACATTTCTAGTGATGACTCAGGCTTTCTTTACATTGTCACCAAGGTGTGCTGCCCAATTTCTTGTTTGATTGTGTACCATATTGGACATGCCTCAGAGTTGATTTTGTGTACTATACATGTGTCCGTCCTTTCCAATCTTCAACTGTTTTGTATGCACATCATATCATATTGCACATTCCATATGGTCCCTGAAATGCATGGTATGACATGTATGTATGTTGGTTTGTTTTTTCCATATTATCATTCTTATATATCATATTGTGCATTTTAGGGACCCCATGAAATGCACAATATGCTATTCACAGTTGTTGTTAAGTTTGTGATGTTTGATACATACTAAAAGTGTATCATACATTTGATGGCCATTTGAAAATACATGGTGTTTTATACTACCTGGACAAAATCCTTTTTGCTCAACAATAACATGTTTTATTCAAGGTATGCTGATGACTGGCTTCCATTTAAAGTAGTAGAATAAAAACCAAATTTGCTACATATACATAGCATAAATATAAGGTTATTAAAGATAATTACAATTTTATCTTTTATTACAACAATTGACATCTATATTATTAAACCACATGCTTATTACACATTTTAAAGCCCATTAAAATTATACAGAATAATACTTTCAGATTATAATATGACTGAATATAATATATTAGTAGTGTACTAGACTACTGCACATTCCATAACCTTTTGAAAATGTGTGGTATAATACCTTCATATCATAACATAACCTACATATAATCCTAACTCATTTACAAAAAGTGGGTAGTATCTGACTGTGTTCTACATCTTCCTCATTGCTGCATTCTGTGTTATTTGTGCTGCAATTTACTATGTTTTTGCCACATTCCACACCATCTACACCACAGTTTACTGCTTATGGCTGCAGTTTGGTGTTGTGTGCTGACTTCCAATCTGAGTCTACACCCATATGCTCAAGTGACCACAGCGCTAACACAAATCCTTGAACAAATGATAAGCCTAGCCAAGGCAGCAAGCTTCCCATCATTCCCACCATTGTCAAGAGTAACACTCTCCAACCTTTCATCATCAAAGCCATGAGTTATCCCAATAGTTCCAGAAGCATCCACACATAATGGGACTTCTTGAAAGTGTACCCATTTCCAGTTCACCCTACCTTCAGGCAGGCCAGGATTTTCCACCCCTCAAAAAAAGATTAAAAGGGTATTAACATTGGTGAGATCTTTATTTGAATACTGGTTCTGAGAGTTTTACATCATTTCATGGGTGTTCAGATGTCTGCAATGTCATCCAATGGGGCACAACATCTCCATTCTCATCACATGTTGCAGCTTGCATAGGCTCTTCATGATACTTTTGCAGCATGTCTGCAGTTTCATCGCCTGCATGTTAAGGAACTTGAGATAATGTGTGCCATTGCTTTAAATGAATGTAAACAAGCAGAAGCCCTTCTGAGGAAAGTAAAATGGCAGATTGGTGAGATTAAACATACTCTGGATGTTGAGGAGGCAGGGCTGCTGGAGCAAAGTACTTTATTGTCCAGATTGTGTTGAAGAGAGCCATCTGATAGTGACCATGATGAATACACCTTTGATATATCCTCTACCTCATGTTCTGGTCAGCAAAGCTACTAGTAGTATGTATGAACCTCTACAATATGTTAAGTTTATTGAGTGTATGTACTCTTCACTTTGGAATTTAAGGCCCAGCTATATGCCCCAGTTGGGCAATTCCTGCCTGACTCAATTTTTCAACAAGGCAGTATCGCATCTAAGCCATACATCTCATCCCATCATCAGCCTTTCTATGAGACACCAGTTGTTAGTATGAGGTAAGTAACTTTTTCCTTCCTAGGCCCACCCATAGATAATCATTAACCAGGAAGACTTGTGCACAGCAGGCCATCATACATCATGCATGCATCACTATTGAATGCTGCACTAGAGATATACTGAGGTAAGCATCCTTTTTCCCCCTTGAGTGACTCACTTACAAGCAACCTTTGGTCAGGCAACAGTGTGAGGCCTCTGCCTAATCAGGGTCCAGATACTACCCACAGCTTAAAAGTCCCTTTGGTGGTCCTACATCAGCAACCCCAACATTATGCCCCCTCATAAGTTTTCATAGCTTGCATCAAAGGTTAATGAAAGTTTTTTGTGAGATGGTTGCACTTCAACCCATGCATGCCATGCTTATGGGTCATTTATTCCTACTCCCACTATACAAACACCTCTGTTTGTTGGGAATTCATATGCAGGTCCCAGTTCAGCCATATTTACTTGGAATCCATCACTTTTGAATCAACCTAACACCAATTATGACATAGGCCCATCAGGCTCTACTAATAATGGGGCACACACTGTCCAGGCAAATCCCAGCACCTATTTCCAGTTGTTACTGCCACTCCCCAACCTTTCCTGCCTACCCTCTATCACTAGGTCTATCTCTGCTGATGAAAGGTTTAATGCAGCCACATTAATGATTTGGGTGAGTTGCTAATCAGTGACATTATTCCATATTGCTAAATTTCCTAGGTGAGCAGCCCATGAACAGATGTTCTAGCACACCATCAACTTCAATGACATGGGACATCTAATACTCCATCCAAAGATACTCATTCTGGAATAATTTCAATGCTTCCAACTCCCACCTTCCTTTACTCAAACCATTAGCTTTCATGAGCTGGAAGTTATGATGTTGGCTATTTGGATTCAGGGCAATCACATGGCTCTCAAAGTCAACATGGTGAGAAACTGGAGCCTTCTCTCTACTCAAGCTGCCAGCTCTTACAAGCCAGAAGTTACAATGTTGGCTATTTGGATTCAGGGCAATCACATGGCTCTTAAAGCCAACACAGTGAGTAACTGGAGCATGTTATCAAGTTTGCCTGCACCACAATCATGAATGAAATGGCTATCAATTGTGGTTGGCATCATAATGCCCCTTCTCATGCTTAGGATATCTGGAGCAACAAAATCACTGAATGTACCAATATGGTGTGTGTGAGGTTTGACTATTGTGTGTCCTCTTAACATATGTGCATGCACATCTAACAAGTAATTTTAGCTCAATTTGATCCCTTAGATAAACACTGTGAAGAGGATTGTCTGATCACTGTTGACCTTTCACCCAAAAATGGCTTTGATGGCAGAGAGCTATGCAAGGGAGTTCCTTCAAGTTGGTGTATACACTCCAACCCCTGGTCAGGCTCCAGATTTTGTTGTAATACAAGAGCAAGTTATTCAAATTACAGACCCTTCTGTTTCTGAGTTATTTTTCCTTCACAAACAGAATGAAGCAGTAAGCACGCTCTCTATGTCATGTTCCTACTGACTAGCTTACTATGTAGGGTATGGTTGAACGCCTCTTTGGACACCTGATCCTGGAAAAATTTCATCTCAACTGTTGGTACACATGCAACAATTCCCCAGTCAAAGTCTTTAAGGAGGGTTACAAAACTATGTCCCCCAACATGCTTGTGCTCTTATCTGTGGTGGTATGTTTTTTATTGTCTCCTCCCATTATCAAGCTAATAATCTTCTTACCAGCTCCTTTGTACCCTTCACTGCATATTGCAGGATCAATGCTTAAATCAAGGTAACACCATCAACTTTTTGACAGAAGACAATGTGGATCACTTTGTGGAAGAGTTGATTAAGGCCAAGAAGGTGGATGAGATGGGGTCAGCAGTGATCAAGCTCTGTTGACTTGGACATACTTTACAGCCATGCAATGCCTGCAAGATTCATTAAACATGCAGTGTGTACAGAAAAGGGAAACAATACAAGAAACAGGCTTGTCAGCTGTGTGTTAAGTTGAAGACATGGTGCAAGGTGGAAGGTAAGTCTCCATAAACCCTCTATATATTCATTCTCTGCATTGAAAATCACAGGGGAGTCCCCACATTCACCATCTACTAGTACAGGGGAAGGCAGCAAAGCTTGATAAGCCAAGAGGAGATGCAAGCCATGACATGCTACAGGACTTCTTGGCCAGCATGAAGGAGTGCATCACCCAGTTGGAGGAAGAAAAAAAAGGAATGCCATGACTTCTATAACAGATAGCAGCATTAGAGAAGATCATGGAATTGAAGAAGCAGAAGTGCTCCAAGGCATGATGGTAGACCTGGTATCTTATCCTAACCAGTACAAGTTTGCCAATCTTTTGGTTGTTCAGTTATGTGCAAGAGTATGGTCAATTGTATGATGTAACAAGGAACATGCACACCATGGGTCATGTTCCAATGGTTCCAAATGCATGCCTTGGATGTTGATTACAAAAGTGGAGGAAGAATTAGAAAGAATGGGTTACAATAAAATACTCTAACTATCCAGGAAGCAAAGCCTCTGGCTGGCTTCACATCTCAGTGCCACACCCTTCACTGATGGCCAATTGACCTGCCTTTATTGTTATAATGCACCACAACAGAAGAAACCAGAGTTCAGACACAATTCAAGGCTGTCAATAAATGGGGTTGGCGCATGTTTAGAATGCAAGTATACTTGAAAGCACCAGAAAGCCAATGCAGTTTCAGAACCACTGCCAGAAGAATATTGGTTCTGGGACAACCAGCCAAAACTCTTTGAAAGGGAGTTGACCAGACTGAGCAGTACAACAGTTACATGCATTCCCAGTTATTCCATGCATCTCTGAGTAAGGGGGATTATAGTTGTGGATCAATCATGTGAGACATACTCATGGGGATGGCAATTGGTAGTCCTTGAAATCATTGGACAATTGGGTAAGGTGCAAGTCCAAACTTCTGGAACTGCTGAAACATAAACTACTTACCAGTAAGATGTAACTGTAAGTCAGTATTCATGTTTTCAGTCTCCTCTGAACTGACAGCTAATGGAAGAGTTGATTACAAGATGGATACAGTGTAACTAACATGTGTTCCTAAACTTGATACACTCCATAAGTAAGTCAACCAATTCCTGCACCTCCTTTTCGTTTGGCAGGGCTTTCTTGAGCATTCAATGTGCCACTCCAGCAGGTGCAGCTTGGCTCCAGCATTTATCATTTGAATGGCTTGCTGTAGTACTATGACCCTATCTGCCACATTGGATTTATCCTTGAGCAAGCCCATCAGGTAGTTGATATGGAAGTCAAGGATGATGTCATTGAGAAGTTTGAGCCATTTGTGGGCTGGGGAATCCTCTGCATCTTCTGATTGAGTACACTTCCTCAAGTTAGTGTGCTTGGAGGACTAGAAAAGATGTCAAATATCTAACAAACTACTCTATAGGATGGTTGCTTACCTTGTCATCTGTTTTCCAAATGTTGACAACTTGGCCAGATGTGGTTGGTATGCCTGCTGGCTCACAACTGTGTCAGGGTAGCTTAAGGATATGACAAGATCTATGACTCACCCTTTTGCTTTCCTTTCTGCCTCTTCTTCCATCCTTTGAGCCACTTTGTCACAACTTCTACACTTTAGGGTGGTGATGGCTAATTGAATGGGAAGGGTTTGTTGTTCATGCCTATCAAGCTGTACTTAATGGCTTCACACATGCACTGTGGTGAAGAAGCTCAGAAATCTGTGGAAAACTGTTGAAGAAGTTGAGCCTATATAATATACTTATTTGGGTCTTCTTGAAACGGTGGGCCTGGTCAATGAGCAGCTCTGAGAGGTCTTTCTGGACAGTTTTGATTTTGGCAAGGGTGGATGGAATTAGGCATTGTTATGATTGGGATAGTGGTGCTGGTGCTGGTGCTGATGGTAAATGAAGATTGGTGGTATGAAGGTGACTTTTTGGGAATGTGTCTTGTGAAATCCACAAATGCCAGTGTTATACAAGGTGACACAATGTGGCACTTTGACAACTGACACGTCCAACTGGAACATCAACATTGCATTGGACATGTCACAACAACTTGGCACAAATATTCTCATCACAATGGCTTGTATGCAAGCCACACTGGAAATCATGCCCAATATTGTAGGGCTGAAGGAAGAATGGAGTCCATGGACTCTGATCTAAACATGTAAGCATGTTGGGTTTGGATAAACACAAGCACAGACTCATTGTGAACATGTTTCTAGAGCCAGATACTGAACACTAGTGAAAGCTATCCACACCCTAGGCTACTTGGCAGCCTTGGGTATTTAATCAATTTACTTTCACTCTTCTGAACCATCACCTGATGAAGGATTCATGATGAGAAAAAAGCAATGTAGTAATGGAAGAGCTGAAGAAGAATATAAATGAGGTTGAAGTTCTGGTATAATTTCATTGCTTTGTTGGGTATTTTGTATTGTTTGATGCAAGTCCATGATTGCTATGTTGACTAGCTCTAATTCTAAATTGGACATCAAAGGTAATTTTGAAAGGTAAGATAAGCATATTTCAACAACAAAAATCAGTTCCATAATTATTATTCTCTATGGATGGTGAGTGGAACAGGATGAAATTCCTTCAATAAATACCATATTAGTGTTTAATCATGAACTCTACAATTCCACCAGTTTCAAGTTGCAGAGTTGATTCTAGAGCTTTCCTATGCTTTTCTGAATTCAGAAGCATGAAAAGTGACAAAATACCACTTCCAGATCTGGGGCTGTTATGACCAGTCAAACCTTGTATTGCTGGAACCACCAGAACCACCAGAATCTAGAGGAAAATGTCATTTTATGCTTGACAGTCCCTTTTTGGACACTACCATACTATTTATTCCACTTTGCTCCATTCAACCTCATTGAGATATGAGTGTGCCTCCACCACATAGTACTATATAATCCTATGCTTCACCTGTTGATACCTCAGTCATTTCTGCCCTCTTTGGCAGCACCTGAGTGCCAGTCTACTCCTAGAACTTGATAAAAAGTAATGACTATAACTCTTCTATCCACTCAATGATTTGACTTCTTTGATGATTATGCCATCATTAGCAAAGTATTACTATCAAGACTTTCAAGTGGAGCAGAGTAACCAGAGGACAGGCTAGAAATAAATCTAAAGGTAGACTAGAGCTCAGTCACTACCAAAGAGGGCAGAAGCAAAGCAACTGAGGTATTAATAAGTGAAGTACAGGGTTAAATAGTATGTGGTGAAAGCATACTATCTAAACAAGTTTGAATGAAGCAAAATGGAATGAATACTATGGTAGTATCCAAAAAGGGATTGTTGTGCAAAGATAACACTTCTGAATCTGGAACTACAAGTTCCAGTGATTCCAGCAATTCCGAAAATGTAGGGTTTGATGATCCAAAATGGTATTTTGTCAATTACAAGAGATACAATTCCACCCATGATATATATTCTTTGCACAATGCTTATAAGCATATAAATGGTTTTGAACAGCACTGGCTAAGGTGTTATTATTGTTCATCTAGTTTTAATCATTCCAATGTTTCTAATGCTGTAAATTTAATACCTTATGCTATATGTATATATAGAAAACAATTTTGAACTTTCCATATCCATGTGGAGCTCTGAAGTGCTGAAGTGTTGCTTGATGGCATAATGAGTTTTATCTCTCCTTTCAAGACTCTGCTTCAAGATATTGTACTTTGGAATCTAATTGTTAGATATGAAGTTATCAAATAGAAAAGGAAGGTAAAGGTAAAGTAAAAGGAATCAAATTACATAGAGTGAAGTAATGGTGGAGTTTGATAATTGTTGGGAGAAAGTGAGTCTGGAAGTGTGCTGGAAGAATTGAGAAAAGATTGAGGCAGTGTGCAGAATTGCCTAATTGGGTAATTTATATTGCATGATGTGGGTCCATGTGAGTCCATACTTACCATATTGAGTAACATGATGTGGGTCCATGTGGATCCATATTTACCATGTTGGTAACCCTAACCCAAAATGGACATTCATTTTAAGCAACTCTAAAATATGATATGAAGGATCTTGTTGAGCTTATATCTCAACAATGGCACCACCAATTTTTTATAAATGTTGGATCATTGAAATCCCCTTGATGAGAGGATTCTGACCATATATAATTTTAGTCAAAAAAAAGTTGACCTTAGTTGACTATTGATAAATATGCCCTATAAAGGTTTTGAAAGCCTCCACCATCAAGGAAAACAGTGGTGTCATCCATTCTGCCTATACAGCCTCAAGTTAATGCAAATATGCAGAATCAGAATAATGGATTAATGAGAGAACTGTTTGGTTCAGAAGATAAAGCCATGTCTATTGATAATGAAGATGATCACATGAATGGTGGCAGTGATAAGAAGATAGAGGATCAGGATATTTGTATGAATGATTCTGATAGTGGGCAAGAGAAGATAAAATGGGAAAAGTAATGTCAATATGCAGAGAGGATGAAGATTAGGAGGTAAAGCGACAAATGCAACTGGCTGAAAGTGTGTCACAGATGTAACTCTACTGTTAATTGTCTTTTATTCATGTGATCACTAAGCCTAATCAAACCTAATTGAATCTGAGTGAACCTAACCAAGCCAAATTAAACCTGACCAATTTTGATCAAATTTGAGATATAAGATCCATCAGGATTTTTCTGTTGGTGTTATGAACATTAGCCCCCTGCCCTCTCAATTTTATCATGGTTCTGGGAGATTCCACTTTCTAGAAATCAATTGAGAGTAGCCATGAGATCCTCCAGAATTTTTCTGACATACCTGTCTTCTACCTCCTCTGCCCTACCATATCAAGTCAGGAAAACATGTTCAGACACTATGAAGAGTGGTTCTAGGGGCTTGCAAGATCCAAAAACTCAACATGATTAGCCATGAGATCCTACAGAACTTTTCTGTTGGTGGAATCAATACTAGTATCCTATCCTCTCTACTTTACCAGATCAATTCAGGAACACATGTTCAGATGCTAGAAAGAGTATTTTTCAGAGGGGGCTCTCAAGATTTAGAAACTGATTTGGACTAGTCATAAGATCCTCCAGAATTTTCCTGGTGGTGTAATCAACACTAGCCTCCTACCCCTTCTATTCCACCATATCAATTCAGAATCAAATGTTCAGAGGCTAGAAAGAGTGGTTCTGGCTTTCAAGGTCTAGAAATTAATTGAAACTAGTCTTGAGAGCTTCCAGAATTTTCTTGGTGGTGTAATCAATTTATCTTTTTTTTGTAGAATTTCTTTCTAACTACCAAATCTTTTTGAACCTTTTGTTAAACTAGTATAGAGATTATGCCAATGGACTGGTGTCATTTTCTAGCCTGTAATTTGGTTTCAACTTTTAGTTTTTAATTCCTATATGGATATATAATGACATGAGAACACTTACAACAAATAACATGATGTTGGAATAGGCCAAATTTAAACCAACCATGCTAATGTTGGACAGAATCAGCATATAAGGACCTTTTTTCACTGTTGATTTCCTGAAATTGTTCAACACCTCTTGACACTTCTTCAGAAACAAACTCCCATGGAGTTTGGTTGACTCTATGCCATATAATGTAAGAATCTAGATGCAGAACATGAATTAGGATGATTAGAAGTGAAATTGAATGACTTACATTGATGATTGCTTGGTTAGATAACAGAATGGCTGAGTAGATGAGATGCCCACCTATTGGCCCATGACAAAGAGATCTTGTGTATAGCAGAGTTGGTTAAATAATATATCATCAAAAGAATTGTGACTCACCTATGTCCTTATGGTAACAGGCAACACTATTATTGCAACAAGCACCAGGCCATATTCTTGAAGGCCACAATATGCATGATGGATCTGGTTGTTCTTTTGAGCACAATGTGCTTTATTCATGATTATGAAACCAAATGTTTGACCATATACCATTTGTTCCAACACCATGCTGACCTTCTCTTTCAACATGGAAACTTTGAAAACAATGATTGAGTCAGTTTGAACAGCCTAAGGGCAGAGTGGGTATATGTAGTCCAAACAAATAATAATACTTATGGTCTGAGTTACCAGGATAATTCACTGTAATAGTGGCTGCTTGCTCTTCTTGAACAAATCACTCATCAAGTGGTTCAATGCTTGTGTCATCCAATATATGAGAAGAGGTTGCATACCACACAGAGCATTTGATCTTACTCTTCCACTGATACTTGAGATTCACAGAGGTCAGGATGATATGGGGCAGATTAGGGGTGTTTGTGTTGACACCAGCAAACTTGCAAGTAGTTATGTTGATGCATTTGTGATTAGAATAGAATAATTGAGTTAGAACCACATTGCTTACTGAAATCACCAAGAAATTCACCCTTTGTCTTGTACACTCAGCAAAAATATATAAGACATATGATCGTGCTGAGGACTTGCATTGTTTTGCCTAGCCTAACACCATCCATGAGTAACACCAGCTTCTTTTTGAAAGTTCATTCCACCATTTAATAAATGCCTATTTGTATGCGGCCCAGGTGTGGGCTCCCTGCTGATTCCCATACCACCATACAAGGCAGCACCCACTCCTTCCATCCCTTTTCCCCCCTCTGCTCCATGTTATACTGTGTGACTGACCTTCAAGACTGCCCAGAACCAGCAGAGAAACCCACTCCACAATGTCCAGGTCTTTCAGCATGCTCGATTGCCTGCTTTACATTCCACTTTCAGAACCATTCCATGCTTACCTTGCAAGCCCACAGAGCTTATCAGGCACTGTCTTCAGACCTGGCAACCATCTCATCTTGCTTTCAGGTGCTCTGTACATGATCTGCAACAATGAGCCAGCTTACTGTGCCCCATGTTGAGCAGTGAGCCATTTACCTCCTCCATGACTAGGGCAATGCTTTTTGCCTTCAGCTTTTTGTGGATGGCTGTGGACTGTTGGCAGACCATCAGGCCTCATTCCTGGGATCACAATGCAGGACCCATGGTATGTTTCATTGTGTCCATAGGCTAGGTTGTCATACAACAGCCCTTTCTTTCCCTTCCCTCCTCCATCTGTTCTATGGCTGTTGCAATGCTGATGTAATCCTTCCAAGTGCTAACCCCTGCTCTACCCACTCCATAGAACCTCCATGGACCATCTTCCATCAGGATTGTACTGCCAGGATTCCTCATTGTTGATCCTACCCCCTCCTCCCTCTCATCATGCCCTGATCATAGGCATGAAGTGATTTTTCCATGGTTTGCAACCACCATCCCTTGCTTTGCAGGACTGCAAGGAAGTGTTCCAGTTAGCAACCACATCATTCAATGCTCTCTTTCTGTCCAATCATGCAGGTGTCCTGCCCATCCCCTTGTCATGCTAGGTATGTGACCTCGTTGCTGCATCCTCAGCCTTCAAAAGGGCCATACTCAATATTCTGGCATGGCTCTACATCAGAAGAGGCCTTCTGTTGCTCTCTTCTGATCTCTACCAGGTGTTATGCTAAAATACCAACATGAATGGCCAAGTTACTGCATGCTCCTGCATAACAGTTAGGTTTAGTTAGGGTTTGTTAATGGGAGTCCAGGGGATTTATCCCCCACTTGGGTTGCCTAGTGGGTTAGCTTTCCAGCACCAGATCCTTCAGTACAGAGATGAGGGTTAATAAAACTATCACTACATACACTCCTATCTACCCTACTAACATGGTCTAATATTCATTATACTTGTCTAGATAGATCTCACCAGTCTTATACCATATTGACTGGAATATTTACATACTTTGTCTAGACCATCTAACCAAAGAGCTATCTATTGTGTCTTCACCTAAAGGATTTTCAT
>JBBPMA010000594.1:0-20188 GCA_038090075.1 Xanthoconium purpureum | reverse complement strand
AAATTATGCAGGAATACCACTATGTCATCAAACACCGTTCTGGAAAAACGAATCCAGCTAATCCTTTATTCCGAAGACCAGACTTTGAAAAGGGGGTAGAGAAAGACAATTCCCAACAAATCCTATTACCCGAAACTCTATTTGCCTCAACATTGTCTGAACAAAAGAATGGACCATCTATTGTAGATGCTGCTGCTGTGCACGCACTTGATACCATGGAATCCAGGATCAAAAAGATTCAATACCAAATGGAATCCTACATCAGAAAAGGATTGGAAAGGAAAGATTCCAATTGGAAGGAAGCTAATGGAATGATCCACTGGAAAGATTTACTGTACATACCAAAAAATGCTCCTATACGAGAGGAGATAATAGTACAAAACCATGATCACCCATTAGCCAGACATCCAGGGATCCAATGAACACGCAATTTAATCATGACCAAATACTATTGGCCAACTATAAGAAAGGATGTCGAAAAATACGTACAAGGATGCGATGCCTGTCAACAAAACAAACCAAAGGCAAGAACATCCTTGATACTCCATCCTAACGAAATCCCCAATGCACTGTGGGAAATCATATCAGTCAATATAATTGGCCCCTTACCAGAATCTAATGGAAAAAATGTGATCTTAACAATTGTAGACAAATTTTCCAAAATGATTCACGTGTTCCCAATCCAATTGACAATCACTTCCAAAGGAGTAGCACAGATCTTTAGAGATCACATATTCAAACTCCACGGCACTCCAAAAAAGGTGATTTCTGACTGAGGAAGCCAATTCATGTCATCATTCATGCAAGATCTATACACGCTCCTCAAAATTGAAGCAAATCCTTCCACTGCCTATCACCCACAAACCGATGGACAAACTGAGAGATACAATGCCCAAATCAAACAGTACCTCCAAATCTATACCAATCACAGACAAACTGATTGGGCAGAATGGTTACCCCTAGCCGAATTCACACACAATCAAAAAATCACCACAGCAACAGGAAATTCCCATTCATCCTCAACTACAGGCAACAACCTCTCATTGGAGAGAACCATTGAAAAACAATCCAAAACCCTGCAGCAGAAGATTTTGTGGAGACAATGAGAAAAACACACAAAGAGGCAAAAGAAGCCCTAGATCATGCAGCAGAAGACATGAAAAAGTTTCATGACCAAGGAAAACCAAGAGAGTATTTGATGGGAGACCTAGTGCTATTGGAAGTGATGAATATACAATCAGAACGACCATCAAAGAAACTCGACCAAAAAAGATATGGTCCATTCAAAATCGTTAAGAAAGTCAGTCCAGCAGCATACAAACTCCAACTCGACCGCTCTTGGAGAGGAATTCACCCTGTTTTCAACAAATGTCTTCTATGACCCTATATCAAAGGAGAATTCCCAACTCAAAAGAAACCCCCTCCTCCACCTCCTGACGTCATAAAACAACAAATGGAACAGGAAGTTGAAGAAATCCTAGACTCAAGAGAACGCAGAGGACAAGTGGAATACCTTGTTCACTGGAAAGGATTTCCATGAGAAGAGAACAAATGGAAGAAAAAAGGAGAGCTCGTCAATGCTCCAGATGCCATATGCGATTTCCATCGCAAGCATCCCATGGCACTTCAACCTCAACAAAAAATGCAACTACAACTCCAAAAAAACGATTCTGACCCTCCATGTAGTTGCCCAATCTGTTCCCACAATCCAACCCTTCCTTCCACATCCAAAACGTTCACTGATCCCAATTTTCTTCAATGGCGAAAACAATATGCTAAATTCCCTGATTCTATGTTTGATATTCCAGTTCCTGAGGACACTCACCCTTGAAAAGGGGGTAATGTTAGAACCTTATTTTACCTTTCACTCTATCACTCATTCACTATTCACATTTCTATCACATTCAAGTACATTCCACATAATGACATCATAGACACATGCATATTACACGTTCTCACATGTATATAAGTAGGAAACTCACATAGGAGTTTCTCTAGTCTTGGTATAGTTATTTGTTGAGCGATATAGCGTCTCACTTTGAGTTGTCGTCATTTGAACCCTAACAGAGATGCACACTTGCTGTCACGAGGTCTGGCGACTTTTTGTGATTTTCTTGTGCAACTGGAAGGTCATCATACCTCCTGTAGGCAGTCAATTAGATTCTATCTGCAGTAAAAACTTTTTACTGAAACTTGTACGACAGATTGTAATAGCGGCCTGTGACATCAGCAAAATGTCACTCGTCTTTTTAATGTCTTTATGGTCTGTAACAAGACGCCACAGGTTGAAAAGTCATTCAAGACCAACAAGTTATGTCTGACTTGCCAAGTGCACAAAAAGTACGAGACCAACTTTTTTCAGACATTAAAAAGTCACATGTAAGTACGTGTACCATAGACCACCAGAAAGCCAGTAAGCCATGGTACAGACCCAGACACGTAGTCTGTTTCACACCAGTGTTGAACTGGGGAGTATGACCGACTCAGACTTCAAGTTGGATGCGGCGCTGAACAAGTCAGGTTGAGCTGCCCCTGATTCCAGAAAGTTATTTGTTAGACTGGTTACGAAAAAGTAAGCCTGACATGGTAAGGTGCGAGAATGAGGATCATTACTCACCTACTCGCCTGCCTCCAGCTCGGACTCTGGCTCCGTCTCAGATTCAGTCAATGATTCCTCACCACCGGCTTCCCCACATTCCCCTACTTCCATGTCACCTTCGAGCACAACAGGGGCGTCATCAGATGATGCCACAATCAACGTGCGTTCATCTTCATCATTTTCTGAGTCATCACCCCCCTTCAACAGGGTGGTTACACCAGTGTGCGCCTTGGCCTTGAGGTAAGTTCGAGCAGCATCAAATACCTCATCCAGTTTGGCCTTGGTGAGTTTCTTGACTGACTTCGCATAGTGAAGGGATGTTCGACCCCACATCTGATCAGAGAACTTCATATCCCTGGCCTTCAACACGGAGGATCCTTCAGCTGACTGATGCATTTTCAGTGCGCGCTCGACCTAGTAGACAGCAACATATCATGTAGAATAAAAAGTTTCCAGTGAGAAGTATCACTTACCGCAGTCAGGGCCAAGATCAGTGCACCAATCAGTTCACCCTCATCAATCATCTCATAGTATTTCGCATTGTTGACTGAAGCAATGTCCTTGAGATGTACGGCCAGCGTCTGCAGGATGAGAGGCCCATGGAACGTCTTGCCGACCTGGAATCACCCCAGGAAAACCGAGGATTAGTTCTGCAGGGATCGCAGAAGGCAGGGATCACTTACTGCCCAGGAGCCCGATTCATCAACCTGATCAACTTCACCATAGAGGAAGAGAAGCCCGGGACCAAGCATCACGTCAAGATATTTCTTGCGTTCATTGGGATCACTGTACTTCTTGTCGGTCACCCAGAACTGCTTGAGTGCATCTATAGCGGCAGCACCGATATGGTGTCGCCACTCATAGACTCTCTGCATTGTCTGAGGGAAAGGTATAGTCAGTGAATGCGTGCTTGCTGCAAGAACACTTACAAGCTTATATATCAGATCATCAAGTTCCTCGAAGGTGTGCGCCCATAAAGGCTCACCCTCCTTCGTCAGGGCATTCCAGAACTCCTGCATTGGCACGATCAAGTCATCTGTGCTCCAAGGGTTATCCAACGTTCCCATCCATCGGCGGATGAGGGGGATGAATGTGTTTCTGAAAATGCGTCGCGCCCCTGCGGGAAGATCGTAGCGAGTGACCCGGGACCTGGCGTTTGAGTGCGAGGTGGCATTGGCAATTGTCGCACTGGAATTGAGGCGATCCTGAGGTGCATTGGGAATGATCTTGGTGAGCTATAGGAGATTTGGTTGTCACTGTGAAGTCCTTCTCCCAAGGCAGACAAACTTACTGTTCCTGTACTGGTAGCAGGGACTTCAAGCTTTGCTTCACTTGTGGTACAAGTTGCTGACACAGACTCAGCATCATCCTTCAAGTTCGATGGCAAATTACTGCCAAGTTGCAGTGTGGCCATAGATGTACCATAGACGGGGGTTGGCCACTGGCTTTCTTCCTCGTCCGGTAATCCACCAAAGGCCACGGCACTCTCCAATTCCGAGTCCCCCTGCGCAGTGTCTTCAGTTGCGATCTGGGATGGTGCATGCTGACCTTGGTTCAGTGTCTTGTACCACACCCTGAGACCTCCAACTTGCATTTTCGCCTTCTTTGCCACAGGTTGGCTGGCTGTCGGCATTGGCTGCTTGCTTGGCTTGCTGGAGGCAAGGGCCTCGGGCTGCCTTGTGATGGCCTCCAACATCGAGTTTGTGTTGCCGCTACAATTGTATATCGTCAGCAGTGCCAGTGAGTGTACCGTGCTGAAATTCCTGACTAAGTAGAGTCGCACCTATTGGTCTTTCGCTTCACGCCCCTTTGCGCACCTCCATCACCTGCATCACCGTCAACCTGAAGCAGTCCTTTTGTAGCCACCTGTTTGTGCGCAGCCTCGATGCTTCCTCGTGTGGCCTTGAGACTCCTTTTGGTAGGTTTGGATTGATTGGCTGAGGCTGGCGCAGCGTTGCCATCCTTTTTAGTCTCTTCAAGGGGGGTTACGGTGGCCTTCAGCTTGTTTCCACTCTCCTTGTGAGCCCGTGTTCCCTTCACTGTTGAATCTTCTGCACATCGAACAGCCTGGTGAGACAATGTACTAGTACCTCATATTTGTGCTAAACTGACCTCTGTTTCCAGCCTTTCCTTCAAGTCGTCCAGGATCGACGTGGCCAGTTGGCACCTCTGTGGCCAACTTGTTCGACCTTCTCCGGCTTGGTGTGAGCTTTGAGGTAGGCTGGGTAAAAGACTTGTGCACTTTTTCTGACTTCTCTTGCAGATCATCTGTGATGGCAGCCACCCGCTGAACATTCTGTAGCTGGCGCTGTCGAACTTCAGAAGCGGCGGCCTCACGGGCAGCACGCTCGCTCTGAACAGCCTCATTGCTTCTTCAAAGAGCAGGCATGTCTGGAGCACCAGGGTGACAGTTTTTGTTGGAGGGTCAAGTGTTGATGAGGCGAGGCATACTGTGGTCAGAGGTAAGTGAGGATACTCCGTTACTCTGAAATTTTTTTTAACGATGGCAGCCACATGACATGCCCAGGCAACTGTACAGTTGGTCGCCTCGCAACGCCCTTTTCCGTGCTGAGCTGTGCACCAGCTTTTTCTCCTTGCATGTGCTGACGCAAGCCCCATCCACCACCATGCAGGCAGCACCTCCCTACCGGCACCGACTCTTCAGTTGCCGCTTTCCTGGATGCACAAAAACATGTCATTCACGTGGGGGACTCAAGCGGCACCGACGAATCCATCGTGCCCATGCCCAAGTAGCTCCGATTCCAGCGCCCATTCCATTCCCTGGGGATGTTGACGACTACTCAGATGTTGACGACTACTCAGATGTTGACGACTACTCAGATGCCCATGAAGACATAGAACACGATGATTTGGGGGTAGATGAGGGATGCCAGCATATCCGTTTTCATCCCATCATAAATGGTACGTCACTTTTGTTTCATGCAGATATGTAAGATTGTCTAACTACAATACAGGAACTCCATGCAATCGGAATGGCGATGACCTCCCCTTGAATAATCCACCATTACCACGAGATGATCTTGCCCCAGATGACTGGGCACCATTCGAAACACACGGACACTTTGAATTGGCTGACTTTCTGTACCGCAAAGATCAGATGTCCGCAAGCAAGATCGATGAACTCATGGGACTGATGGAAGGTATTTACAACGGTCATGATCCCCCTTTCAAGTCTCACTCTACATTATACAAAACGATCGACTCCATCACCCATGGTGATGCCCCTTGGCAGTCTTTTGCTGTCAAATACTCGGGGGCATTGCCAGAAGAACCCCCTGCCTGGATGACTGCGGAATATGATGTATGGCATCAGAATCCACTCATTCTACTTGAAAACCAGCTGGCCAACCCCGACTTCCATGACGGCATTGACTTTGCTCCCAAAGTGGTCAGTGACGAGCAGGGCGAGCGGGAAGTTTCCAACCTGATGTCCAGCCAGTGGGCCTGGGATCAGTGTGTAGGTATCGTCTCTTTCATTTCCGGTGGCTCTCTTAATCTATTGACCAGGAAAAGATTGGCAAAGACCCTGAAACCCATGGCAGCATGTTTGCCCCCGTCATTCTGGGCAGCGATAAGACCACAGTATCAGTTGGAACAGGTCACACTGAGTACTACCCACTCTATATTTCGCTTGGCAATCTACACAACAATGTCCGCCGCGCTCACCACAATTCCATCGCTCTTCTCGCCTTCCTTGCTATACCGAAAAGTGAGTCTCTCACACATTGTTAACGTCTGATGCGCGTTAACAATATCATTTGTGTAGCTGATCAGGCCCATAAGGACAACCCTGACTTTCAATTATTCCGCTGTCAGCTGTTTCATTCTTCACTCGCTGCAATATTACAGCCACTGCAGCCTGCAATGACACAGCCACGTATCACGCATTGCGCAGACAATCACTTCCGTCGTGTTATATATGGGCTGGGCCCATATATCGCAGATTACCCTGAACAGGCTCTCCTTGCATGTATCGTGCAAGGCTGGTGTGCAAGGTAGGTCGCCACTCTGGCTTCGGTGTCTTACGCTGGCATGCTAACAAGTTCTAGATGCACAGCACCTCACGACGACCTAGATGCAGGGGGAGGTCTGCGTGCACATTTACTCACTGAACAGCTTGTTCAAACATTAGATATCAGGACACTCTGGGAGGATTATGGGATTGTGGGCAATGTGGTGGTAAGTCATGAACTCTCCCTGGCTATTTTGAGCCTGTATTAACTGCATTCACTCAGCCGTTCACTGCACACTTCCCCCGAGCAGATATCCATGAACTTATCGCCCCTGACCTTTTACATCAGCTCATCAAGGGCACATTCAAGGATCACTTGGTGACCTGGGTGGGGAATTACCTACTGCAGACTCATGGCGAGCGTCAAGCAGCGGTCATCATGGCAGACATTGATCGCAGGTGCATAACTTGTGTTTGTTGCCTGTCGGAGTTTGGTATTAACATCACGATAGGATTGCAGCAGTACCTCTCTTTCCAGCGTTGCGACGCTTCCCTCAGGGCTGCAGATTTAAGCAGTGGACTGGGGACGATTCAAAGGCGCTCATGAAGGTGGGTTACTCTCTTGCTGTCATGACTAGCTGACTCAGATACGAGTGCAGGTCTACCTGCCAGCACTCATTGGTTACGTACCAGAGGAGATGGTGCGGGCCATAGGTGCCTTCCTAGAATTCTGTTACCTTGTTCGGTGCCCCGTAATCAACCAGTCCTCAATAACCGCTATCGACAATGCTGTCCAAATGTTTCATGCTGAGCGTGAAATTTTCATTGCAGCCGGTGTTCGCAACCACTTTTCTCTTCCACGCCAGCACTCCATGACCCACTACTCAACCCTTATCAAGATGTTTGGTGCGCCAAACGGACTCTGCTCGTCGATTACCGAGTCTCGGCACATAAAAGCGGTAAAGGAGCCCTGGAGACGATCTAATCGCTATGAAGCATTGGGTCAAATGTTGGTGACAAACCAACGCCTTGACAAACTTGCCACTGCCCGAGTTGACTACTCAAAGCGAGGGATGCTTCATGGCCCTCTCCTGCCTATCCCTGCAGTCGCTGATGAGCAGCCTGGATACGATACCAATGATAGTGGGGTAGAGGATCCACCTGAGGCAACAACCTTTGATGTGCAACTGGCTTGTCGACATGGTACGTTGTAGTCTATGCACCTCCACCTACAGGTGAACAGAATCAGACTGACAAAATATATATTTACTAGTACGAGGGCTGCCACAATCAGTGGCAGAGGTGGCAATTCATGTCGGTTATGAAGACCTGGTGCCATGTATCCGCCGCTTCCTATATGACCAGTGTCATCCTGATGCTGAGGTGCCAGGCGATCAAGTGGACTTGAACCAATGCCCGCAATTCGACAGCAATGTGAAGGTTTACAGGTCAGCAACAGCCTCTTACTACGCACCAGGTGATCGGTCAGGAATAGATGGGATGCACCGCGATATCATCCGTTGTACACCATCATGGCGGGGTGGGCCTGGGCGCCAGGACACTGTCTTTGTTGAAAATGGAGGTGCCGAGGGCGAGGGACTGCGGGGGCTTCTGGTAGCAAGGGTCTGTGTCCTTTTTTCATTTTCCTACAGGCTGAAAAAGTACCAGTGCGCCCTCGTTGAGTGGTTCTTACCAATCGCGGATGAGCCAGATAATGTGACCGGGATGTGGATAGTGGCCCCAGAAGAGGATCGACGAGGCCATCGGGTTCATGCAGTTATTGCCCTCGATATGATACTACGTCCGGCGCATCTCATTGGAGTGTACGGGGATGATGTAGTCCCTGTAAATTTTCACTTTTCGGACACTCTTGATGCCTTCCGTGCTTACTATGTGAATAAATACATAGATCACCATGCATACACTATAGCATTCTAAAGGATTTCAGTCGTATTTTACAGAACTATTGTAATTGTACTTTGAGGTCTGTCAGAGTGGGGGAAAGATGGGACCACACCAAAAGAATTTCTGAAGGCCCTGACGAGTGGTGAAAGTCAGAAAAGTTGTGCAAGTTGGATAAAGTAGGTGGTGCGGCGAAAAAGTCAGGTGACATTTTGCTGATGGACGCGGGTTTGTGGCCCCTTCAAGTCGCACTTGACACACTCTGATACTCTGTTAGGTTCTGCTTATGCTGCTGTATCTACGTTCTCGAACGGGTCGTACGATTCAGGGACAACCACCCTCATTATTACCTCATGGGTGTTCGGATGCACCCTCAATGTCTCCATCACAGTGACGATTGTGGCGCGTCTGTGGTGGATGGGTCGGACGATAGCTTCTTTAACAGCTATTTCGAACACGAGGAATCGATTTGCGTCAACAATACATGTCATCATCGAATCAGGTGCCATTGCCACAACTTGTGGCGTTGTGTTTCTTGCACTCGTTGTATCGGATAGCCCTTTCGCGTTGGCCGCACTCGATGTCTTTGCTCAAGTGGCGGTAGGTGTCTACTTGTTGTACCTTCCCTTGCTCACACTGAGTCCACTTCGTGCTGGCAGGTATTACTTCCACTCTTAATCGTCGTGCAGGTTGCGACTACTGGTCGATATCATTACCCGAATGATTCCTTGAAGACGGTACACGCAGCACAAGACGAGATTAGATTCCGAGTGGGTGTTATTCCAGAACAGGACTCGCAGGGGCACGTCCTCGTTGATGCGGCACTTCCACGCTCACCGACGCCTGTGGATGTTTGATGGCAATTTATCAGGCGTTCCTACGGCTAGCCTTCTCCGTCATACATATGTTACACATTCTAGACCCTTGTTAGATCCCTATTTCGTGTTGCACAGTCCACGAATCACCACCACTCTAGCTGACGAAGTCACTATTATGCCACTGCAAGATTGACAGGCGTTTCGGGTAATAAGCACTCTTCTGTCGGTCGCCATCATGCCTCCATCAAACCACCGGGGATCTCTACTGTGACGACGACGAGACTGGAGGGGGAGCCCACAGCCTGCCTTCCAGGGCGATCGGGTGATCGGGGACACGGTAGGGGCACGTGTGCCCCTTTGACGTACCTAGGGACAGAAGTTGTCATTTTAACAAAGGTATCTGTATAAATACATGACGAAGCATGCAGTACCGCAATGGATGAAGGTATAAAGACTTCTCAAATACTTAGAGACCTACATGGCTGAATGGAACCCAGTCAAAGAACGACGCGCCATGATCACGAGCGCTTCTAATGGCTTCGTGCAGTGCTCGCGCAGCATCTCGATAGTCTGGCCATTTGTTGTCCCGGAACAATTCCTCATAAACATCCCGGCTCGCCACATCTGGCGCAAGTGTATCGCTGATCGACCACATCGTCCCAATGACTCCCCTGTAACCCGCAAACAACATTCCTGCCACGATGTGAATGGCCTCACTGGAGATGCGCTTGTCGCCTGTTGCAGTCTCGCATGTGAAGAGAAAGGCAAGGCCACCACGAGAATACGACAATGCGATAATGTCGGATACTTTCAAGCGGCGTTCGTCGGCGAGACAGAATCCGCTGTTCGTTGGCGTCTTGGATTCCGTGACAGGCAAAGTGGACCCAGTTGGCCTCCTTAAGAATACTTCCTCGACAGTTCCGACAGAGGATTCCAGGAGGGTGATGCATGTTGCAGGTGAATCCCGGAGACATAGATACCAGCAACAAAGTCGGATGAGAGGTGTGCCAAAGGTGACGTGCAGTAAGTAGCCTAGCGTGAATTTGAAGAGGTATGGTGGAGCTATAGACAGAGGGCCATAGCGCGCATGTCATGATTCTGGAGAAACGTTTCAGGTAAGTAGTAGGTACGGATTTTCGCAATCCGTTTCTTGAGCAGAGAAGCTGTCGACGACAAGTGCAGGGATAAATTATTCTGCATAACCTCGCGATACTTACTAGATATCCGCATATAAAATACATGGTGCGTCAAACCACGATCCAAGCAGTCATACTCGTACAAAAAACATTCAAGCTCATCCATCTCCGTCAACCATCATATCCCGCCGTTCGTTCCCACTCGTCCGCCGTTTCTCCTCAACCTCCTCACGCAGAGATCGAACATACTTGGGCGTCTCATACCCTTTTGAGTCTCCTCCATCCTCGTCCAGACGTAACTCGCTCAACGAGGCACGTGCCGACATTTCACCCAGCCGGATCCCCATCCGAAGCCCATCGGGAGACGGGAATGCTGCTGGGGTGGACGGGATCGAAAGTGGTGTGTCGCCTTGTGCGGGCGTCGACGGGGTGGATGATAAGCCGGGTAATGACTGTCGGTCTCGTGCCCTCGGTGACGTAGTGGGGTCAAATGGCTCGTCGGGTGCTGGTTGGTGCCGTTGAACACCGATGATACGCAGTCGTCCCACCCACCTGCAGAGTCAAGTTGACATGAGGACTCCCAACATTGAACAAGGCCACTACTTACGCGTCTGCACGATCCAAGCTTTCTTTCACGACACCCGTCACCCCACGCATCATATCCAGACTCTCGGTTGCAAGCGTCAGGATATGCTGAGCTGCCCGCGTCGCCGCACTCGCTGTCGGACGGGCCATACTTGCACGCGAAGAGGCAAGTGGCGATGAAGCACGAGACGACGCAGGCGTCCCAGATAAGGACCGATCTGGCCCACCGGCATTACGCTCCTTGCGATGGCGGCCACTCAGACCTCGTCGGCTGTTACCTGTGCCTCCTGCCGATGCACCCGCAACTGAACTCGCGCCTGGTGTACCTTCTGGCACACCTTGCGGGGTATTCGCGTTTGCCGCGCTCGCCCACCGTTGAGGTAGGTGTAGTATGAAGCCGCGAACGCGTGCACGAGCAGGTTCTGGGAGTGCACCACCTGCATACATGCTGACTACGTCTACGACCTGGCGGATAGTGTCAACGACATCTCTGCGCACGTCGTGCAATGTGCGCATGTGTGTTGGCGAGATGTAAGTATCCGACGCGGATGGATCGGAGACATAAGATTGAAGGGAATCGATAAAATCTCGGAGAATTAGGATTTGAGAGTCGATATGTGCTGTCGCGTACTGTGATATGGTTAAGTAGAGCGATCTGAATGACAATTGGGGTGTACGAACTTGAAGCCATTGGAGGCAATATTTTAACCGCCGCATGCTTTCTTCGCTCACCGCAGCACTGATGCCACCAGCTTCGAGGAGAACCGTTTGCCAACGACTTCGCGGTACCACATGACGGTTGGCGTTCTCGTCCGAGTGAGTATTAGAATCCAGAGACGGTGAGGTCGGAGTGCTGCTTCCAGTCGCGGATACAGAGGCTGAGCGTGTCGCTGGAGGTTGGTGCGTCAGAGAAAGCGGACATAAGATAAGATTACAATATTACAATCAAGGGTGACGTCGGATAAAACATCGTCGTGTTGTAGATCTCGGGTGTCGGAACTTTGAGAAACCGGGCCGTCTACCTCCATCTTGTCATCCGATGTCGACGCGCGACGGTACCTCTCGAGCTGCAAGTGCCAGATGTGGACGATGTAGCACGGGCGAGGATACGACATACCCTATCGAGCTGCCTGCAGGCGAATCCATCCAACTGATTGACGTCGACGGGTAATCTATCGATGACGGGACGCGAGATATTTTTAACAGAGGTCTCCATCATTTCTGCGCCATACTGTGGCCGATAAGAAACGAATAGAGGAAGAAGTTGGGAGACGCACCTTGACGACACGCGAGCTAGCCTTGCCATGTTCATAGGCTCGCAGCGCGGTGCCGACGAGAGGCAGATTGGACACTCTGGATACGAAATCGGGTGCAACCGAGTCTGGTGGTGGGGTCGATGCTACACAAAAGATGTGATTACGGACATATCAAGACAGTGAGACAAACGTGCAAGGAGATGCCCTGTTTCCCTTCTTCATGTCGTCGAGTGCACGGGCCGCAATGCGCACGCTTTCGTCGTGGTCGTCGAGTGCGGTCATTGTCGTCGCAAGGAAGAGAGAGCGCCGAAGCACGTTGTTCACACTCAGACTTTCACGTGTTTTGCAAATTTACTAAAATAGATTTGATCCGTGGAGATTATCCAAAGAAGGAAAACCCCTGTTTCTCAAAACATTCAATCCGAAAAAGGAAACCCTCCTAGACCCATTCAATCCAAGTCCCCTAAATTACCAGCCGCTTCGAGCAATCAATACAGTCGCCCCACACACTTATCCCCGGAGCCATTCACAATGTGACCGGCGTCTTTCTCCCTCCCTCCCCTCCCAACATGGCCGACGTCGACAGAATGCTCCGCAGCGAGCTCGCCGTTCTAGCGGAACAGCACTCGCAAACCGACCATTGGGCCCTCGACCCCGTCCTCGACGCCCCCTCCCTAGTAGCCCCCTTCGACGACGACGCAGCCAACTGGGACACATCCCTCGACATCCATCCGGCATTCGGCCTGTTCCCCACCCCGGATCGCCGTCTCGGAGGCCCTGCAGGCGACTCCTTCGCCCAGCAGACCGTCCACCTCGCCGACGTCTCCCTCCGCACACACGTACCCCTGGCCATGCCCGTCCCCGTCCCCCCAATTCAAATACCACTCTCAGCAACCTCCTCGTCCAGCGGGCCGCCGTCTTCCCTCTCCCCCACCGACTCGCTTGTCCCCACGGACCCCTGGACTTCCTCTTCAGAAATGGACAGCGACGACCCCGACCTCGTCTACCCCTCCGACTCAGAGTACCTCCCGTCCCCCATCGGCATCGACCCCGCCAGCCTATCCGCCCCGTGCAGCGCATTCACATCGGACCCCAACGCAGAGGTACTCACCGACGCACCCCCCACCCGCCCCTCCCGCCGCAGATCCCGCGCCATTTCCAAAGTTCCCGTCCCGATTCCCAACCTGACGAAAAACTCGCGGGGACGTAAAGTCCCGACCTCGAACGGCGAACCCATCTACGCCGCAAGCAGGGACAAGTCAAAGAAGGGCGTGCGAACCTATACCTGCCACGCGGACGGATGTGGAAAGTGCTTTGTGCGGGGCGAGCATCTCAAACGGCACATTCGGTCCATCCATACCGAAGAAAAACGTGCGTTTGGGCATCTCTTTACCTTTTTCTTTGCGTCCTCGTTGCTCGCTGGCTCACCCTGTCTTCTTCAAAGCATGGGTGTGCACGTACAAGGATTGCGACCGCGCATTCAGCAGGCGGGACAACCTGAACCAACACCTGCGCATCCACAGGCTGCAGGAAGGAGACGACTAGATCTGACGCATCTTAAAGGGGTTATCAGTGCAGTGCAATGGACACGCAGACATGATTTCACACTATCATTATTTCATCTTTATTCCATGTATCGTCGCATCTTTGTGAGTCGTCGTGCATTCAATATTTTATTTTTCTTTGGGCATGGCATGGGATCATGTATTGAGTGGAAGCATAGCGGGCGAGTAAGAAAGAAGAAAAAGAATACACTCGATGACAATTCCAAGCCTCCACATGGGTCGCGCGCAAGGCGACAAAAACATGGTTTCGACCGCCAATCATGCCTCGGTCGTTTTGCGAGTGCGCTTCTTGGCGACGGTGTTTTCCCTGACGTCACCTCGCCCGTCAATATCCAAACCGAAAGAGCTATGTCCGTGCAAAGTGCTCACCTGAACCCGTTCTTGAATCGCCTTGATACGTCTTTGAGGTACCTCATCCGACCCGTCCCGGTCGTCTTTCGGCGCTTGGCCTTAAGTCCCCACTCGTACGAACGGAGTCTGGCAGAGGGGAAACCGCATTGTGCGCAAGCTGTGTGGGTGGGTGGTTATTTGACCATGGACGAGTGAGAGGAGGAGACCCACTCTTGTGTTGTCTATGGAAGGCGCGGTTGCCACAGCGCCGGCACAGCGTGTGCGTCTTGGTGTGGCGCTTACTATCGAGGTCGTGCACCGAAGAATGGATGAGAGCATGAGATGGAGAGAAGGTCCAGGATGAGTGGGCGACGTCAAGGGTCGACTCAAACGAAGTACGTACCCAAAGGACGAAGTACCTGATCACCCGCGCGAATAGAAATAAGGGAAGGAGAGGCAGAATGAAACCCTCATCAGCGGCCGTAATACGACAGCATAAAACGTCTTCGAAACAAACCTTTTGTCTGTCAACAAAAAAGGTCACGGTCAGCGTCCGATGTGAAAGGCATCACCACGTCCAAGTGCAAGACTCAAGACGACCCAGCATCTGCGATCACAACACCCTCATCCAACCGAACCTACACCCATCCAGCCCTCACCCGTCCCATCCACCCTCCTTCAGCGCCAAATGTGACTCCCAGAAACCAAGAAAACACGATCCATGGATGGCAAGGACGATACTCACCATGTTGTCGTTTTTTTGAGGATCTTGTGTCGGAGGTTGGGTTGATGCAAAGGACCCGCTGTCCACTGAGAGCGTGGGAAGAATTCAAGATCGTGTGAGTTACCACGTGCTTTATGTGCTGTCGTAGTTTCAAGCTGACATGCCTCTCGTTCTGCGAAACATTTCTACATTTTACTTCTGCCATGGTGCGCCAGTCACAGGTTATTCCGCGTGAATGAAACCATGCCACAACTAGTACTGTGATGCAGTACCATATGGCGTACACCGAAAAAGAAAATAATGCCCTGGTTCGATTAGTAAAGTCTTCGTCATGGTGGATTCAATCACTTCATCGTTTCCATACACCTCTCTCGCATTCAGGCCTTTCTGTAACCACGGTGCATGTCGCCTTTTATTCGGTGTCAGTGACTGGTGACTCGGACCTACTGGGATGGACCTTGGACAAATCCGATCAATGGGTGATGATCAGTCGCAAGCATAGGGCGCTCCACTGGGGAACAGCCTCTCTGGACTCGGGCGCATACCCGCAGCGTATTAAACGGACGCCGCAGACGAATCCGCGCATGTCCGTTCTTCTAGTTGGTACAAGACGCCAGTCAGTAAAGCTGAACTCCCTCTCATCCCGAAAATATTTATGATAGGGATATGGATCGAGACCATGCTGTATGGTGCGTCCTGGATAACCTCTCCTGACTATCTCCCGCTGTAACTCGCCGTACCCATAGGCGTGAAGTAAGTTCAATTGAGTGAAACGAGCCCTTTAGACGGTATTGACGGACTTTAGCTGTGTCGTGTACGGATTATGCATGTTCTTTCTCTCGCGTGGGAGAAAGATCGCCACTCTGCGTTGGTAGGTGGAGCAGTCGTCGATTCGCCTTCACGTCACTGATCGGGTACGATTGGTAGGGGGCTTGTGACAGTGTGCACGTTACTGTTCCTTCTCTGCACTGCCCCGTCGAAGCGTCTCTACGACAGTTGCTCGACGCATTCGTCGATGCGCCTGCCGATGTACCCCACTACTCGATGATGTACTGGCTCAATTTCACCGCCACGCCGCGTACCTAAGGATAACGTGTATTGCGCTATGGTACGCAATCCTTGTTCACTGGCAAACTAAAACTGTGCTCAAGCGATCAGCAAGGCGTTCGCTCAACAAATCATCCTGACACGTTGAATGTGGCTACAATGATGCAGGCACTGAGACACCGTTATCGATAAGATTTGGCGACTTTATGTGGTTTTCTTGCATGACTGGAGGGTCATCGTACTTCCTGTAGGCATTCAATGTCCATCATCCGTAGTAAAACCGTTTACAAAGACCGTCTGACAGATTATGTTGATGATCGGTGCAATGAGTCCGTATCCACCCGATATGCTTGACACGCTCGCTAACATTTCTCTTCCGACATTGTTAGGTTCCTCTTACACAGCATCTGCCGTATCCATGCTCCCGAACGACAGGTTAGTGTTAGCCGACCCTCTCCTTTTATCAGCATGGGTATGCGGATTCATTCTTAACGTGTCCGTCATGTGGGCGATTGCAGGGCGTCTATGGTGGATGGGTCGGAGAATGGCGTCTCTAACTACCATATCAACTAATCGATTCAAGTCCTCGATATTCATTGTCATCGAATCGGGTGCCATCGCTCTCGTCGTGAGTGTCGTCGTGCTCGCACTCTGCGCAAACTTTCTTGCGTTGACCGGATTCAACATCGCTGCTCAACTGGCTGTATGCGCTATGTTATCTGACTGCCCGTTCGATTCGTGTTGACGGTTTTGGCAGGCATTGGCGCCGTTCTTGATCGTCGTGCAGCTTGCGCTGACGGGTCGATACCACACTCGGCGTCCGAGCGTTGAGTCGTGGAAAGCGGCGCCACCCGTTCAGGACGAGGTTCCGACTGACGCTCCAAGTCATCGTTCCCCGCACGAGGAATCTGCATCAACGACCACGTTCGCCGGTGCGAGTCTTGGGCCGTGAACTGCATGAGAATGATTTTCGAGGGTGCTTTGCTTTGTTCTGGATTGATGTAGTGATAGATCTGCGAGTGGTGTTCTCGGACTTGCGTGTCAAGTACAATAGATGTTGCATGAAGGCTCTCGAAACAAAACAAATTTGATCGTTGCCAGAAAATACCCCATCTATGACGTACGTCGTTGTCGAATCAGGTGCGTTGAATGGTGTAGTGTTGACATGTTGGAGAGGTTGGGCAGTTCGTGAACATGCTGGAAGTCATTGACATCTGGAAAGGTATGTAGCAATTACAGCGAACGTCCTCCCTGCCACCGTCGTCCACCACTGAGTCCAAGAGGGATCAGTGCGACCCTCACTGCATGATAGACTATGCCGGCTCGGCCGTGTTCTCGGTCCCGGAGCCCGGTCTGTATATGCTGAATCAATGTGGGTGTCTAGTGTGACCCTCACTGCTTCCATCACGGGAACAGCTGTGGTGCATATCTGGTGGTTGGGTCGAACATGAATCCCCGACACTGTACCCGACATGCTCACTGACATATTGTTAGGTGCACCTTATGCAATCCCGGCCCTATTTGCGATGCGCGACGTTGGCCTGTACGATTCAGTAGTACCAGTCCTCATGGAACCAGTGACGGTACTCGACATGACCATCAACGCGTGCGTCACCATCGCTGCGCGCCTGTGGTGGATCGACCGCAAAATGGCGTCTCTGATACCGACCCAGGCCAATCCATATGCGTCCTCGGTATGCGTCGTCGTCGAATCGGGAGCCATCTTTGTGCTGATCAATATCCTGTCGATTGTTGTTTACGAGTCGAATAACCTTGCTTTGTTGAGCTTGCTCGATGTGTTTTCTCAGGTGGCTGTATGTGTAGTTCGACGTTCCTTGTTTTGTGAGTCGTACTAATGTTGCTTCGCAGACGTTGACGCCGCTCTTGATCGCCGTGCGGGTAGGGCTGACCAGTCGGTATCGGATCCCAGGCATTTCGAACGGTGATCTGTCGAACACGGCTGGAGCACAATCTGAGATCGTTTTCCGAGCGGGGGCTCCTGAAGAGCAGCGCTCCACTTCGTATGTCTCGCCCATGTACTCGGAGCTGTGTCCGTGACGTTGGATGGCGATATTTCATCAAGTCCCTCTCATCTATGAATACATTCTCTCTCATGCTCATTCCTCATTGTGTTCTTCATCTATGAATGTACGACCTAATTGACCAGTCAATGTCTCTATCTTAAGCAACGACGATTGATTTAGTAGTACAGATGTATAGATACAGAGCATTAGGCAGACACCACCTACGGCAGTACGGGCGCATGTCCCTGTTCATCTGCGAACCCCGGAGGCGGATACCCCGAACCATACACAAACCCAGGTTGCACCGGCGCGTACCCATTGGGGTACACCGGACCCCACTGCCCTGGTCCTTGTCCCAGTCCACCGCCCGCACCGACACCAGCCCATCCAACCCGCGGATCCCCACCAACAGCACCCTCCCACAATGCCGCCGTTGACTGCTTCGCCCACATATCCCACTCCGCCCAATACGCTGGCCTCTCCACCACCTCCGGCCGGGGGTTATACCACGACGGTTCCGCACCCTGCCTCACCCTCGCGCGCATCCGACTCCTTGGGTTCTGCTCCGGGATATACTCGTCTGCGATCTGGGCGTCCGAGATCCACGGGAGACCGTCCACGTCGGCGACGAACCGCCGGAAGCGCGTTATCGTTGAGGCGAGGGAGCCTTTGGAGGAGGAGCGGTCGATCGGGGACGCTTGGACGCCGCTTGGGGATGGGGTCTTGGCGTTGGCGTTGGCGTTGGCGTCGTCGTCATCGGAGCGGGTTACGGGTATGGCTGCGGAGAGGGATGGGAGGGAGAGTGCGGGGAAGGCAGGTGCGGGGACGGGCTCGTGGAGGGTCTGCGAGCCTTCTTCTGTGGAGGTGACGGGCTCTGGGAAGCTTACGGAGAGGCTGCGCCGTACGGGTCCGGGGGTTGCTGGGCGGGCAGATCGGATTGAGGTGGGGCGTGGGGAGGATGGGATGGAGGGCGAGACGACCCTGATGGGAAGTGGGACCTTTATTGAGGGTGCAGGAGACGGCGAGGCACGCAGCGCGCTGGGTAGGACGGCGGGTGTGGCGCTGATGTTGGCAGGTCGCACGTACGGCGAGGCGTAGGGCGTCGCGCTGCGCTGGTCCTCTGTCCCTGACGTGTCGGGCGGCGTTGGGTCCACGTACTGCGTCGCCTCACTGGGAACGCTGAGCACGGGTGCTGGCACCCCCTGGCTCTCGTACGAGTTTGGCCGGGGAGTGGGGAAAGGCACGGAGGGCTGGAAACCCGAGATCTTCTTCAGGCCCTTCCACAACGACTTGATGACACCGGAGCGCTGCGGTCGGGGATACGGTTCTACGAAAAACTCCTGCACGAGCGCATAGTCGTCCACGGCCATGCGTTCCCCGACAGTCGGTGCAGGGCTAGGTGGAATGGCACTCGGCAGACGGGGTGCGGGTGAAGACGGCACTTGGGGCGGAGGAATCCACGGCGATGGGGGTGCATGGGGCGTTTGGGGAGTCACCTGGTCGGGTGTGGAGATCCAGGTGACGTTTCTGATGCGGGGCGTTTGGTTCACAGGACGACTGTAGCGGTTGCGGTGCGAGGACGGGCGGCGGTATGGATCGTCGGGGTCGTTTGACTCGTAGAAGGCTTCTGGAACGTGTACGCCGCGCGGTGAGGGAAAGTCCATGAATTGGGATCCCATTGATGTGGGGCGGTTGAGAAGCGGAAAAAAAAGACATGATGGTGAGCTTGTACATAGCGAGACTAGCAGTGGGTCACCATCAACCGATTATTTACTTCCAAACCTAGGCCTACTCGTAGTAAGGTCGTATATAAGTACCACATAATTACGTTGCTGCATAGAGTTACGAAGGCACAAATAAAATGGCAGTAGAAAATGCAAGCAAAAGTCCGGAACTCGCCGGAGTAACGCGCGTCCTGCGTGCGTTGACAAAGTACACTGAGTGAGTGAGCCAATTAGATACTCTCAGTCTGAACCTTCTTCCTTGGCAGTCTGATGCGAGAACTGAAATGATGAGCACCGTCCTCAATCTCCCCGGTCACGGTGGCCATCCTCTTTCTCGGAGACCTCTCCCTGAGGGTCCCCGCCAAGTCATGGTCAGCAATGTGAGGAACCAAAACGCCCCCTTCAGTCCCCTCCCCCTTCGCCGCCACCTTTTTCCTTGGCAGTCTCTTTCCGTGCAGAATGCTGGGAGAGGGCTGAGGGCTGTCTTCGATCCCCTTCTGCGTTA
>JBBPMA010000593.1:0-20195 GCA_038090075.1 Xanthoconium purpureum | reverse complement strand
ATCCAAACTAGTGTGTAGATTGACCAGTTACTTCTATCTGCCAACACACATCATTGATATCATGTGGTTATAAATTTACTACCACATATCATACTGCCTGAAGACTGCCTGAAGACCTCCCACATGTCAAGCAATCACAAAAAAAGATATTGATGATACCAAAAACTGGGATCCCAGAGATAATGTGCAAAAACAAAATTTCCATTCAATGGATCTATGTTACAGATTTACCTTGTGTCGAACCCCTGACCATGGAAATCCCTGACAACTTCCCTTCTGCATCCCCCATAATGCTTATTCCAAGTAACGCCCCATGACCATCTCTGGCACCTCACTACCTGCCTATGGTACCATCTCTGCTAGGCCTACCTCCTCTCACGGACAAGGAATCTCTCTAACCCACTCGTACCACTTGTGGATGACCAATTTCCCTGCAACGACCTTTCTGGAATACCCACTGGGATTCCCCACCTGGATTCCACCCCTGGAATCACCTCACTTCTCACAGCATGGTTAGGCTTCTATCTGCCATTGCCTTATCTAGATCTCGATATCCTGTTGGCCCTCCACCTTCCAGATCCATGTCATGGACTCTACCCAGTCTTGGTCTCCATACTCAGTTTGGCTTCTATCTGCAGAGTATTCTTCTGCTCTTCTATTCCCGCAGTTCCCTTTGCAACATGGAGCTCCGCTATTCCCTTTAGGAATGGCACTCCATCGGTCTCCCGTATGTTCCCCTTTCTGCTCTTCTTGCGGCTCTCCACCTCTTCCCTTGTATTCCAGGAACATATGATGTTCTGTCCTCTTCCTATTGGATAGGACATGGTCATCTTCATGGAGCTATCTCTCCCTTGGGCTCCTGCTTTCTTCTTATGGTAAATTAGCTCTCCAGTCTTAGTTTACGGACCTCTGACGACTCTCCGTCTCCACTTATGATACTACTACTCCCTTGGTTTGTGCACTTACTTTACAGGTATATAAACCCCTCCGTGTATGCTGAGACTCCTCAGCTAGTTCTATGCATTTGCTGCACTTTCTAGGGTTCTACCCAGAGGCCAACGCATTTGCGTTGTAATCTAGTTCATTCCAAGGAACCCTCTGGTCCCTTGAGACTCCGTCACCTCACAGTTGAGGAACTACTTGTGTTCACACCTAGTCTGTGTGCTTCACCCAGAACAACAACCTACTCTTAGGTCCATCAAGTATCGCTCCAAGCTTTACTCTCGTCCAGGAAGGCCACAACAATAAGCCCTTGCCTGCTAGGCTATACCAATAAGACCTATTGGCCGCCTCACCAAGCCTCACTAGGTGGTAGCCCTAGGAGCACCTGTGGAATACTAGAAAGCAACGCTTGATGTAACAATCTATGAGAACATGTATAGAACATGGGAGCATCCACTAGTGTGATAGCTTCACACAACCTCAACTTGCTCCCTGTCCTTGATCTCTGCATGCTTTTGATGAATCCTGGACAAGGCACTGTGCTTCAAGGGTAGGCACTTGACATCAGCATACAAAGGGAACACCTGGCTATTAGAATCATCAGTGCTTGTTGCTGCAGAAAAGGGAGGGAGTGCATACTGATTCCACCATACCATGAGCTGATCAACCTCATCCCTCTCTTCTGGATCATCAAGTAGTTTGAGGATACTATTGTAAAAGTGCTCAGAGTCAGTTGTCAGATCTGTTTGGGAAAAGACTTGGGCAGAACTCAGTGCAAATTGAACCTGGGAATAACATGCTGCTTAGCAGACACTTATTAATTCATGAGCATAGCAAACCTGAGTCACGATATATGCAATTGATGCTTTTGTAACAGATTGCATACCATGGATGCAAGCATTACCAGATTGCATGGCCTTAGGCTGCTGCTCAACTGAACTTGGTGAGGTAAATATATGTCTGAATGCCTATTGAACAACCAATTAGTTCCTTTCTGCCGTTTGAACAAAGATTGCTGGGCTCACTGACACAAGCAAGCCACTTTGTAGCAAGCCATTCCATGGATCTTTGGAATTGTATGCATAGTTTGCATACAATAGTACTAGCCACTGATTGTTACGTCGAGCGTTGCTTTCTAGGTTCCACGATGCTCCTGGGACTACCACCCAGTGAGGCTTGGTGAGGCGGCCGATAGGTCTTATTGGTGTAGCCTAGCAGGCAAGGGCTTAATGGCGAGGCCTTCCTGGACAGAGCGAAACACACGAAGTTGGTGTAACGCAAGAGAGGTTCCTCGAGAGCGAGGCGATAAACGACTCAAGGAATCCAAAGGAGACCTTGGAATGGACTAGATTACAACGTGAATGCGTAGAACTAGCTGAGGAGCCTCAGCGTACATGGAGGGGTTTATATACCTCTAATGGGCGTGCACGGACCAGGATGAAAAGATGGCATAAGTGGAAAACGGAAGCCTGTAGGGGTCCCATGTCTAAAAGGAGAAGCGGAGAGCCGCGAGAAGAGCAGAAAGGGGAGTTATTCGGGAGACCAGAATGAGACGTACGAAAAGGGAAAGAGACCGAGATGTATCTGGAAGGCGGAACGCTGACGGGACAGCGAGATCTAGGCACAGCGGATAGAAGCCTAACCATGCTGGGAATCTAGAAGGAGTTTCCACAACGGGATGGGGGAGTCCAGGCGTCCAGAGGAGCAGCGTAAGGGACGAGAAAATCACCCAAGGGGAGGGAGAGGTCATCCCAAGGAGCCAGGGAAAATGAGGGGATATCCTCGAGGGGTACGAAATCCGTAACATTACCCTCCGCGTAAGATTGATTCACTGAATCAAAAGTCGTGTTGTTCGGCAAGGGTGGCGGAGGCGGACTCGGCGTCGGAGAATTCCTCCTCAGAGTCCGAACCAACTCCGGAAAGTTGGGGGGAAGCTTCTTGAGAGGAGTCGGGGCTAAGATGGGGATTTGAGGGGCAGCGTCCTTGGGTATGTCCCAGTGCCGCAGTGTCGCAATATGGGCAGATGTATTGGGGACATTCGGTACGGAAGTGACCTGGTTCTCTGCAATGGAAGCACCTGTATCAGCGTCGAATACGGTTGTTAAGGGGGGAGCCTGGGATGGTGGGGTTGGGGACCGGAACAGGGGTAGGGGGCTCTGCGGTAGGTCGACCTGCCACAAGGGCGTGAGCGATCCTGGCAGCAAGAGCTGGAAGGTTCTGGGGCAGTGGAGCGGCGAAGATGGGTGGAGTCCGGGAGGGGAGCGGACGGAAGGCGGTGTCGACGAGGTTATCTCCATAGCGGTAGGAAGGGTCAGGTCTCGAACTATCTCCAGTTGAAGGCTCAGGGGTAGGTGGGGAGGAGTTGACGAAGCCAGTAAAGCGAGTAAAGTCGGCTCCAGAGAGGGTGCGTAAGACGTTCTGGAAGTGGAGGTAGGTGGATCCTGGAGGTAGTTGACTGAGGACGCCAGGGAAACCGAGAGTGGAGAGTAGTTCGAAACAGTGGGAATGAAGTTCAAGAATGAGTCGTCCGATGTCGGCATCGCAACGCTCGTAGGGGGGAGGGTGTTCCGCGTAGACGTTGCGGAAGGCGGTGTATACACAGTACATGGAGATAGCCTCCTGGAGGGAAGGGGAATTTCGCACGAACGCACGGTCCTCGATTTGAGACGAGAGGGACGGGGTTTCGAGGAAGGTGGCATAGAGGAGGTTGCGTTGGAGTTGGGGCAGAGAGAGGATGCGTTCGGCGGAGATGTTGGACATCGGGATGGGGGACATCGAGAAAGAAAAGTTTTTAATTTATAGTATGGGCTCCTGTAGGCCGTACCCATTTGATTTCTAAAAGGGGAGGAGCGGAGTCCCGTTCAAGCGCTAAGGCCTTCGACTACGGGAATCTGAATTCGGAAGTGCGGAAGGCCGCCTACTCCTCTTGGGAATTACCCCAATTGGTAGTGGCGGCGGCCGCACCCCAGGCATCAGTGGTGCCGTCATAACTCCAATTTGGAGCTTTGATGCGAGTGGGGGGAATAAGCCCGAATTCGAAATGTCTACCTAGGATGTCAAACATCCACACGTAAGGTGTGGATGGGAAACAGAAGCGAGAGACGAGGAAAAGACTGGCCATAGCGAAGATGAAGATCATCTCTTGGGTAGAGAGGATGATCTGCATGGTCGAGTCTAGGGAGAGTCTGGAGTTTTGAAGACGTCGTTGCGTCTCATTTTATAGGCCCTAAGGATATATTTGGCGTGAGCAAGGTTGGAAGGAGGTTCCCAGGTGTCTTCCGACGGGGGATAGCCTTCCCAACAGACGCGGAATTGGCGGCGAGCGGAGGTCCCTCTATGGGCGACGATGGATTCCATGGAGTATTCTTCTTCTCCTTGGATTTCCGAGGGGGGAGGTCGGTTGAAGTTTGGGCCGTGTTCAGGAGTCTCCCGATAGGTGGATAGGAGAGAAGCATGGAAGACCGGATGGATCTTCCAGGTCAGGGGAAGTCGAAGGCGGTAGGAGAGGGGAGATAGAACTTGTTCGATTTCAAAGGGGCCTTCTCGGCGAGGGGCGAGTTTCTTAGATGGGTAGTGGAGTTTCAGGTTGCGGTTATCCAGCCATACCTTATCTCTGACTTTCCACGGCGTGAAGCAGGAGTTGATGCGGTCTTTAACAAGGTTTGCCGCTTTGGTATGTGCTTCGACGGCCTCAGTTCGGGCTTCTTCTAGGAGCCTGAGACATTTTTCCAATTCCGGAAGGAAGGTTTGTCCGATTTTCGGGTAGGCCTGGGGTTCGTAGCCCATCATGAGAGAAAATGGGGTTTGATTGGTAATGGAATGTGTGGCAGAGTTGTGAGAGAATTCTGCCATGGGTAGAAGTTCCGACCATTTGTCAGGTTGATCGGAGGAAAATAGGTGGAGATAGGTCTCCAATTCTTGGTTTACCCGTTCCGTTTCTCCATCGGTCTGAGGGTGATAAGCGGTGGATAGTGCCACGTCATAGTCTAGTAGGCGGGCGAGTTCGCGGGCAAATGCCGAAGCGAATTGTGGGCCGCGATCGGAGATAACTTTGTCGTGGAGGCCAAATCTGGGAAAAATGTGTTTGGAAAAAGATGGACGCGATGTCCGCGGCGGACGCGGTCTTGTTACATGGGCGGAAAATTACCCCCTTAGTAAGTCCATGGTCGACCATGACCAAAATAGAGTCGAATCCCTGGGAAAGGGGAAGATCGGTGATGAGATCCATGGAAATTTGTTGGAAAGGGCGGGTGGCCGTGGAGGGAATAGGGGTGAGTGCCGGGGCGCTAGGGTGGGTATTGACCTTATTGGCTTGGCAGGGGGCACAGCCGGCGATGAATTTACGGACGAAGGTGGAGAGTCCAGGCCACCAATAGTCTTTCTGGAGGAGGTTAATCGTGCGGAAGTAACCGCCGTGTCTGCCCGCCGGGGATTCGTGGACGGAGGAGACTAGTTTATGGCGGGCGGGTTCGGGAACGTATAGGCATGATTTGTAGTAAAGCGCGCCGTTATCAAAGTACCAGTCATGAGGGGCCAAGCACGGAAGAGGGACAGTGTCCGACTCCATGGCGCGGAGCGCGTCAATGACAAATTGGTCGGAAGGGGTGGATTCCGCGATTTTCATAGCAAGTGCCGTGTCTAGCAGATTGATCTGAAGACCTGGGAGCAGTATTTGTTCAGTGTTATCGGAGGATAGATCCACGTCGTGGAGGCGGGAGAGAGCGTCTGCGGGGCCCATCATGTTACCCAGGACATGGACCCATTGGATGTCGTAATCTTGTAGGAACATTTGCCAATGGGCCTGTCGGCAAGAGAGGTTGCGAGGTTCCTTGAAGTAGGTCAGGTTTTTGTGATCGGTGAGGATGGTGACATGATGTCGGGTGCCCGTAAGGTAATGACGCCATTCGGATAGGGCGTTTATGACCACGAGGAGTTCGCAATCATAAATGTCATAGTTCTGCTCTGCGGGGGCAAAGATCTTGGAAAAGTATGCGCACGGGTGGAGGTCGCCGTTGGAGTATTTCTGCATGAGGACCACTCCGGAGGCCGTGAGGGAAGTGTCAGTCATGACGAAGAAGGGTTTTTCGGTGTCCGGGAAGGACAGGACGGGTCGTCGTAGGAAGGCATTTTTGATCTTAGTGAATGCCTCGGAATGGTCGGGTGTCCATTGCCAGACCGCCTTTTTGTGGGTGAGGTTCAGGAGAGGTTTTGCAAGGTCAGAGAACCCGGGAATGAATTTCTGGTAAAAATTGCAGAAGCCGATAAAGGATCGGACTGCCTTGACGCTTCGCGGGTTTTCCCATTTCTCGATGGCGGTAAGTTTAGTAGGATCCATACGAATAGACCCAGGGGAAATGACGAGGCCGAGATACTCGACTTTGGTAGTGTCGAAGGAGCATTTCGAGAGTTTTAGGGCTAGTCGCTGTTCTCATAATCGCTGGAGAACCCGCTTGGTGCGTTCCTGGTGGAGGGCAAGATCATCCTCAGAATGGAGGAGCATGTCATCCATGTAGATGATCAGCCATCCTTCCTCAATGAAATCTGCAAAGGTGTGGTTCATGTAGGCTTGGAAGGTAGCGGGGGAATTGCAAAGTCCAAAGAACATGACGGTGGGTTCGAAGAGACTGAACAGGGTTGAGAAAGCCGCCTTCCAGGTATCCTCCGGACGGATGCGGATATTATTGTAGCCCCAACGAACGTTGAATTTGGTGAAGAGTTTACTGTGTTTTAGTTTGTCCACCAAATCGGAGATCAGGGGTAATGGGTAGGCATTTTTTGTGGTGTGAAGATTGAGGTATCTGTAATCTTGGCAGGGACGTAGGGTGCCGTCTTTTTTGGGGACGAAGAAGAATGGCGCGGCTTGGGGAGATTGAGATGGGCGTATGCGTCCGTTTTTCAGGTGTTTGTTGATGAAGGCTTTACAGACCTCCTGCTCAGCGGGGTTCAGAGGGTAAGATTTGGCGCGTCTGGGGACGAACGAATCCTCTAGTTGTATAGCATGGTCGAAGTCTCGTTGTGGGGGAAGTCCGTCCGTATCTTTGGCTTGGAATACATCGGCGAATTCTTTATAAATGGAGGGAAGTTCTCTTTCGGCTTGTCTGGCTTGTTGGGCCAGGTCAGTAGAGATGGTCATTTTCTGAATTCCGACGGTGACGGGAATGTGTCTCATTCGTCTGAGGATTAAACTCTCTAGTTTCTTGTTTGGGTCAATAGATAGATACCGGATAAGGTATCATTGGTAGATTGCGTCAGGGGAATCATGGCGGGGGATGGCACGGGTGTCGGGGATATTTATTTTTCCTAAGGCCCAATCGATGATAGGGTTGACCTCTTGGAGCCAGGGTAATCCCAAGATTAGGTTTTCGTTTTCGAGATGGACGACATAAAACCATCATTTTTCTTCTTTTTCGCCAAGGCGAAGGGTGAGTTGTACTCGAAATCATATGACCCCTTTTGCGTTCAGGGATCCGTCGGCGTTGTGAGCCGAAATGGGGTTTTTTAGTCGTTCTTTAGGCCAGTGGTTTTTTGCGACCAAGTCGTGGTCGATGAAGCATGAGGTGGCTCCAGAGTCGATGAGAGCAGGTAATTCGATGATTTGACCCAGGGAACCGGAGTAAAGTGACGCAGGTATTTTCATAGAGCGAGACTTACTACTGGTTACAAAAATGGGTCTAAGAGAGTGGGAAGGTAAAGACGTCGTGGCTTTCCTTCCTTTCAAAAATCCTTTTGGGTGGGGGATTCCTCAGTTTGGACATAGTTGATGGTTTCTCCTTCCTCATCAACGTTGTTGTCATAAAGGACCCGTAGGGATTGGAGGATGTTCGCGTTAGAGATTTTATCGTTCGTCTTTAGACGATTGATGTAGTCCTGCACCTCATCTTTGGGTGGAGGAGTCTCAGTGGTTCTGATATTTTGGATTGGGGGTCTCTGGTGAGGTTGAGGAGGTCTGGTGGTTCCTCCGCACGTGTGGTTCCTGGTGGAGCAACCCTTTTTATGGCATACGAAGCAAAGGTTGTCTCTGATGTGTTTGGCGCGTTGAGCTGGGGTGAGGTAGATTCGATCTACGTCCATAGCGTTCGGGTCACGAGAAGTGCCCGAGTTGCGTGAGGCTCTAGTGGGGTTGCCTCCGCTTCGTATTTGTCGCATTCTTTTGGCGACATCAGAGAAATGTCCCGCCTTCTTGAGCCATTCCTTGTGGGTGGTAGGCTCCGTGGGTAGAGTAGCCATTTTGAAAGCAATGTCTGAAGAGACGGCCCGGTTGAGCATATCCATAAGGACATGTTCATTGTTGGGGTGGTCGAGGCCGGCCCGAGATGCTTCTAGTTCAAAATCGGCTTTGAATTCGTGGAAGTTGCCATGGTAAGTGGGGTCTTCTGTTACGATTCTTTTCCTCTGCCATACTTTCTTCCTCATCCGCCTAACCCGCCGGTCATACTCCCCCTTCATTCCTTATCACGAGGTGGAGGACGATTATCTACTTACCTTTGACTCTTCCTCTTCTCCCTTACTTTTTCCTCTTTGACCTCGTATCTCTCTACCAGGACTGTCCGCTCCTCTGGGTACTTCTCTTGCAGTAGCCACGTTTCCCCATTATTCCCTCAAGTTCTACGACGTTCTGGTTACGTAATCCGTAGTACTTATATACCAGTCCAGCCTGTATCTCGTTCCTCTCTATTCTTGTTCTACGCAATCACAGCGTCAGTCTTGCAATCCACGATCTGTCTGGTTGTGACTTAGCTTTTCTATCTCCTTAAGACTTCTTTGAGGATGCAGTGTCTCTTCGTGAGTACCTCCCTCAGAGTAAGTAAACCCTTGACCCCGACGCAAGTCTGTCGACTCGCGTAACATCTTCCTGTTGGATATTGGCGAGACGGTTTCTGCTTTTAGCATGGAGGTCCGTAGTGAGGAACACCTCGTTGAAGTGAGATAGAAGTTCCGCGAAGGTCTTCTTCTCATCCGGCACGCTTTCGTCGTTTAGTTTCATTAGCCAACCTTCTGAGAAGGAGGCTCCTCGTCCCTTACTCATTCAGTTGAGCAGGGTCAGGGTTTTAGCCTGATCATTATACTTCGATGCATTCATAGCGAAGTATCCTTTCATGGCAAGGATCCATCTGTTGGCATCCTCTTGTTTGCCAGAAAATTCTTCCGGGGGTCCCGCCTTAAGTTCTCCTTGGGAAGCCATGTCGTCGTCGATATAGGGGATCTCGTGATCCAGGTTTGGGTCAGGTTCTGGCGCAGCGGGTGGAAGCGGGTTGTTCCGGTGGTATTCGGCAAGGGCTTCCTGGTAAAGTCGGTTTCGTTCTTCTCGTTCCAGGGAAAGTGAATCAGTGTTCTGGGGCTCTCCTACACCGAGACCAAGGTTCAACTCCGAAGGAGGATCCGTGGCGATAGGTTCGGTGGAGAGGGAAGGTGGGGTGGAAGTGTGGAACAGAGAAGATCGGGAGATGGGGGATGGCCTAGCTGTCGGGGTAGACAAGTGGGGAGACTGAGGTTGTCCGTAGGGAGATCCTAGGACTCTGAGTTGTTGTCTTGGATGGGACACGGTAGGTGGCGGGGAGTCCTCGGGAGAAGCTGGTGAGGCTTCCGAGGAAGAGTCATCAGAGGGTTCGGGATCTCGTCGACTAAGCAAGTCGGTGAGGTTGATTCTGCGCGTGGTGGGTATGGGCACACTCCGAGCGTAAAAGCTGGAGTGAAAAGAAAGCTAGTTCTTTTGTTACATCGAGCGTTGCTTTCTAGGTTCCACGATGCTCCTGGGACTACCACCCAGTGAGGCTTGGTGAGGCGGCTGATAGGTCTTATTGGTGTAGCCTAGCAGGCAAGGGCTTAATGGCGAGGCCTTCCTGGACAGAGTGAAACACATGAAGTTGGTGTAATGCAAGAGAGATTCCTTGAGAGCGAGGCGATAAACGACTCAAGGAATCCAAAGGAGACCTTGGAATGGACTAGATTACAACGCGAATGCGTAGAACTAGCTGAGGAGTCTCAGCGTACATGGAGGGGTTTATATACCTCTAATGGGCATGCACGGACCAGGATGAAAAGATGGCATAAGTGGAAAACGGAAGCCCGTAGGGGTCCCATGTCTAAAAGGAGAAGCGGAGAGCCGCGAGAAGAGCAGAAAGGGGAGTTATTCGGGAGACCAGAATGAGACGTATGAAAAGGGAAAGAGACCGAGATGTATCTGGAAGGCGGAACGCCGACAGGACAGCGAGATCTAGGCACAGCGGATAGAAGCCTAACCGTGCTGGGAATCTAGAAGGAGTTTCCACAACGGGATGGGGGAGTCCAGGCGTCCAGAGGAGCAGCGTAAGGGACGAGAAAATCACCCAAGGGGAGGGAGAGGTCGTCCCAAGGAGCCAGGGAAAATGAGGGGATATCCTCGAGGGGTACGAAATCCATAACACTAATCACCTGAAACTTGTATCTGGCCATTGACAAGTTTTGTTCTTGTCCTGGAGTTCTTATATCACTTCAATCATGGTATGGAGCCACTCAAACATGTACTCAGAATTTGTCCAATTGAGGCCAGCTGGGCACAAAAGTGCACCAGTGCATTCATGGTTGAAGCCACGACTGCATTTGACATTCTGAGGAATGTGAGGATTCAGAGATTGCCCTCTGGGGGTAATCCAGTTGATGACTACACTTTTCATGCCCTTGGTGTTGTCTGTGTTATGATACTTTTCCTATCTTACACTTTCTTTCTCCTCTGTCTGACACATTGACTACACTCTCATCTCATTCCCTACCATGAGAGGACAGACAACTATTTACTTATGTTTGACTCTTACTTTTCTCCCATCTTTCTTTCTCTTTAATCTTGTACCTCTTTAACAGGACTATCTACTCCTTTGACTACTTTTCTCACAGTAGTCATGTGTCCCCTTTGTTCCATCCAGTTCTATGGCATTCCACTTATGTAATCCATAGTACTTATACCACCCAGCCTGTACTCTTTCTCTATTCTTGTTTTGTGCAATCACAGCATCAGTCTTGTGATCCACAACTCATCTGGTTGTGACTTAGTCCCCATACTATCTTGCTCTCTTCACCTTAAGACTTCTTTGAGGATGTTGTGTCTCTTTATGAGTACCTTCCTTAGAGCAAGTAAACCCTTGACCTTGACGCAAGTCTGTTGACTTGTGTAACAGTCTGCCCTTGCACCATTTACACCTTTCTGAACCTGCTCGAAGAGGCTGGTTAGAAAACGTAGATGAGGGACTACAGTTACCAAATCTGCAATAACAACCACATCCTCCTTGCATGCATCCATAAGTCAGGCCTCCAACCTGGGCATGACCTGCAGTAGCTTGTGGAATACAGAGTACTCCTTTTGTTCTCTGTTTGAGGAATAAGGTATGAAACTGACTGCTGAGCGAGTATCTACATCATGATTAAGAACTCAAGGTTAGCAGCATTGCTACCCATGGTTATGAGTCCATTCACAAGAAGAGTTTGCAGATTGCAGAGTGCATGGATGGCATGACCAAAGTGTTGACTGTGATGGACCAAGGGGTCTTGAGTGGTTCTAACATGAAGAATAAGTTTGTTTCCATGCAACACAAGTGCTATGAATGGCTTTTTCCTTGGTCCTAATTGCAATGCAGAGGAAGCTGCATGCTTCTGACCTGCAGAGGCATCTGAAACAGAAGTATCATTACTGGCACCTGCCATTTGGTGAAGAACAGAATGAGCACTTGAAGGGGTAAACCAAGAGATACTTGGGTTTGGTTGACAGATGGATGCCTTTTATATGAGAACAGGGGATGGTGGCCAGGGGCTCAGAGTTATTGGATGTTCAAAGTTGCTCCAGCTGATTGGATGTAGAATGAAGTACTGCGGTAGCTGATCAGATCTGTAACTTGATACCAGCCTCCAGGAGGTGTGCTAGGGAAAGGATGTGTTAATATAACAGCAGAAAATCCACAGCCAGCCAGCTAACAAGATGACTTGCTGTTCATTGGATGGGATTCAAGCTTGGTCACTCTCAACTGATTGGATGTAGAACAAAGTTCCACGGTGGCCAAGAGCTCCAGGCAAGTAAAGTTATTGGAGATCCAAGAAAAATTGTAACCAGTTGGACTTGTGACTTACTATCAGCCTTCAGGAGGTGTGCTGGGGGAACAACACATTAACAGGGGATCCACAGCTGGCCAGCTAATGAGATAAGTTGCACTTAATTGAGCCACTATGAGTAGATCAAGTATATAATGACAATGACATTCAAGGCCCCGCCTTTGTTGATTGTCCACTCCCTGCCTGAAGTAGTTTAACAGTGTAAGTCCATATGTGCCTGATCTGGATATCTGCTCAGATTTTGATGTTTTCAGAATGGACTTGCTGGTGACTGACAAAGTCAAAAGAGGAAGCACTGAAACAGGCACTGGTAATATCAGTTGGTCATCTCATCCCACTGAATAAGCAGTCTAATTCACTTTTTAGCCCATGAACCAAGTAGAAAGCATATCTGAATCATTATTGATACTGAGGACTCTGAGCCCACATGCTGTAACCAGCTAGGCAAAAGTGAAGGGATGAAGGAGAGTAAGCCAGGGATAAATGACATTCTGGGTGACCTCTTGTGTGAGCTAAGAGCTCTCAAAGAGGAGGTGTCAAGAATTTGCAGAGACACAACCTCAATAGTAGCCACTATTTGTGGAGACACAGCCTCGGCAGCAGCCATTAGGGTTGGCCAAAACAATTATTGAATTGTGGTCATTTGATTAGAATTGTTTGGAAGACTGTACCTTTACTTGAGAGCACATAATGAGACAATATAAAGGTCCACCACGAGGTCCAGCAGGATCAGAAAGAGGATACTGAGGAATAAGGGGAGGAAGGGATAACCATTGTGAGCCAGCAAAGAGATCGATGTAAGAAAACATCCCCCAACTTGCACCAGCACTGTGATGCGAACTGCTGCAATAATGGCCATGATTGTCCAGGTGACTGTAATGAAAGCAGTTAATTAAGTGTTTTGGGCCAGACTCTACACAATACTCTGAAGCAGTGGTAGGTTGGGATCTAGTTGAAATCAAAATTCAAAGTCTGAACAGTTCATTGACTGATTGCAATCAACAATCAACTGGAAAGATGGTTCATGTAGTTCATGGTAGTAATTAATAGTAATGACTGATCAGCTGATGTGGCATTGTGCCAAAATCAAAACTCATATCCATAGTCATCCTGTGCAGTGTCCTCCCATCCATACATGTCAAGATGATCCTCCAGGACAGACTCCAACTCCAAGTTGCTCAAATTATCCAAGCCCGAGTCATCTGAACTGCTCCCATTGCAGTCCTCTGAGTCATGCCCATCATCAGGTAGCAAAATGTCATGACTACCTGGAACTGAGTTTGAGTTCAGTTAGTAATAGGCCCCTTATAAGTAGATCACAAACCAAGACCTGGAGCATAATCTGGGTTTTCAATGTCATCATTTGGATATGCCCCCAAAATTCCAGGCCTGAGAACATGAGAGTAGGTGTGCCCAATGCCGAGGCTCCAATGATACCTCATAATCATGTCACAATCAACAAAGCTAATTGCAGGAGGTCAGTCATGTGTACTCCCAGCTGAATATAACCTGCACTGGTTAATATAGTAGTGCTTCCAGTTGCCTGAGTCATGGGCACACAATGACATAGCAATGCCATCAGAATGCAACAGACTGTCAGTAAAAGAGGGTATCAAATGGCAAGCTCACAGGACATCACCTGGATCCATGAAACCAAATGTGTTCTTTTCTGCCATCGGAACAAATCTCATGGTATCGAAGGCTGAATGTTGCCATCCTGAGGGGCAGTCCTTCAATAATTCAAACCACTGCACCCAAAGGAACTCAATATGTCATGACTGGTAATCCCTTGATCCTGGACCAGTGTATATAACATTAGCATGGAAAATCTCCAAAACCCAAGTGTAGCAAAAGGGATGTTGGGATGATCCATCTATACCTATACCTGCACACGATAATAACATAACGTCACAGTGGTCAGTGTGCAGGTTCACTGCATCAGATTCACGCCGAAGGTCATAAGTAGTGTAGTTTATTTGGAGTAATCTGTGCCAGTAAATTATATTGGCTTTGAAGACAACGTTAGTCAACTTCACAGGCAAGTCAGCGAGGGCATCATCATCCCCAAGCTCCACATGTTACGCGAGTCGACAGACTTGTGTCAAGGTCAAAGGTTCACTTACTCTGAGGGAGGTACTCACGAAGAGACACTGCATCCTCAAAGAAGTCTCAAGGAGGAAGAAACTAGGTTGCAACTTTAGACAAGTTGTGGATCACAAGACTGATGCTGTAATTGCACAGAACAAGAATAAAGAAAAGGCACAGGCTACACGGGTAATTAAGTACTACTGCTTATGTAAGAAGAAGCTAGTAGAATGATGTGGAAGGCGGGGACACGTGACTACTATGAGAGAAGTAGTCAGGGGAGTGGATAGTCCTGTTGATGAGATGAGAAGTTAAAGAGGAAGAAGTATCGGAGAGGTGAAGATATCAAAGGTAAGTAAGTAGTTGGTCTCGTCCTCATGATAAGGAAAGAGATCAACGTAGACTCATTGTATGGTGCGGATGAGAAAGAAAGTATGACAAAGAAAGATGATCGTAACATTACCCCCTTTGTACACTCGAGCTCTAGGCTCGAGATACCTAGATCTCCTACTCATTGTCCACCAGGGTGTTGAGGTCGTCGTCATCCAAGTAAGATCCTCCATAAGTGCGGCGAGATTCTGGTTGGGTAAGTGGATCGATTGGACAGTTATCGACCACATGCCACAGGGTGTTGCATCTTCCACAGATTTGAAGGTTGCAGACATCGTCAGAGTGTCCCCATCGAAGACAAAGGCTACATTGGGTCTCCAGACAATGATGTGCCACGTGACCCGGTGCTGATTCCCCACAGGAGGGACAAGTGTAAAGGGGGCATGAGAGGCCGAAGTGACCAAGATCTGAGCAAATGTAGCACTGGGTGTTGGGAGAGTCGGGGCGAGAGGAAGTGACCAGGACCTGGGAGGCGGAGGAAGTGATCCATTGTCCATTCATGATCTGGATTCAGATGACATCGTTGTCTTCCATGACAGGAGAGGCAGGACGAGAGGAGATGCGAAGAGCCAAGAGAACAGGGGAAGGGGAGACAGTGGCAGACTGGCTTATTCTGATCTGTTCAAGGTATTGTTGTTGCTCTTCGCGGGAGAGGGTGCCCCAGACGTGTAGGAAGGTGGGGTAGAGGGTAGTGCTTGGGAGCTCCTCCAGGTATTGGTGGAAGGAGTTGGTGATGAGGAGTTCGAGGACTGGTCCTGGTAGAAGGGAGAGGGTAGTACGTAAATGTGCTCCAAGTGACTCAGGTAGATTGACGGGGCAGGCTCTGAACAGTTGGAGTTGGGCGATTGAGATATGGTGGAGAAGTTGGACAAGGGCCTGGCATTCGGTGTCATGTTTGTATGATGGGAGTCTCTCAATTTCGCTAAGGATGGTGGGGGAGGCAATGGCAATGGTAAAGAGGGTGTGTACTCGAGAGGTGGTGAGGAATCTAGTGTAGATGGGATGGGTTTTGGAGGGGGGTGGGTGGGCAGGCGAGTAGAGCGAGGTGGGAACAGGATATGGCATGGGAGAGAAGGGAGTTGGATTTCTTGTTGCTGCCTGTGTTGAGCAATGTGGTCAATATATACTAGGAAGCTGAAGTTGGCGAGGAAGAAAAGAATGCAGAGGGCGAGAGCGACTCCAAACCAGACGAAAGGGACGTCCTTGAGCTGCATACACAGGGGGGTACTCACTAAGAGACGCCTCATCCTGTGGTGCTAGTAGTGGATGGGGCAGCTGGGCTCTCTGCAGAAGCAGGAGTGAGTTCTGGTGTGGTCAAGGGGGAGGTTGTGTCATTGGAGGAAGGCAAGTTGATAAGTGGTGAGTTCCAGGAGCCAGGGAATATCAGTGGGTCTGATGGGGGAGGAGATGTTGTCGTGCTGGGGGCTAAAGGGCATGTCGTTGTCTTTAAACTCCGGAGTTGGTGGGTCTTTTTGTACATCATGAGAATGTCCGATGCATGTTGGAGGTTGGATTCAGGTTCTCAGGTGTTTTCCGACAATGGGTATCCTTTCCACGCGGTCAGGAACCTCCGGTGTTCCGTGGGACCTCAATGTGAAACGATCTGTTCCACCTCATACTCTTCTTCGGAAGCAATCAGGTTGGGTGGTGGTTTCAAGAAGTTGGGGCCGTGTGTTTCGGTTTCCTTGTATGGGGATAACAGCGAGGCATGAAAAACATCATGGATCTTTCAAATGGGTGGCAGTCAGAGTTGGTAGGAAAGTGGTCCCAGTACCTGTGAGATTTCAAATGGGCCCTGTCTCTGGGTGCAAGTTTCCTGGAAGGGTAGTTGAGGCATAAGTGGGTGGCTTCTAGCCACACCTTCTGTCCGACTTTCCATGGGGTGAAGTGTTGGAAGTTTCACTCCTTCATGATCCAATGAGCTGTTTCATGAGCTGCTAATGCTTCCTTTCACATCTCTTCCAATGCCGATAGTCGGGTTTCCAGGGCAGGAATGAAGGTTTTTCCTAAAGGGGGGTATGCTCATGGTTCATATCTGTAGAGAAGGGAGAAGGGTGAAACTTTCGTTGAGCTGTGTGGGACTGAATTGTGATGAAACTCAGCTGTGGGGAGGAAGTCCAACCATTTCCAAGGGTTGTTGGTGCAGAAGATGTGAAGGTATGTGGTTGGCACGTTTGGTTTGTCCATCCATCTGTGGATGGTACACAGTGGATAGCTTGATGTTGTAGTGGAGAAGTCGAGCAAGTTCTCTAGCAAAGGCTGATGCGAATTGTGGACCTCTATCCGAGATCAGGAAATCGTGGAGTCCAAATCGTTTGAAGACATGTGAGATAAAAAGTCGGGCAACTCCGGCGGCATCAATTGTTTTGGAACAAGGTATGAGAATTACCCCCTTCATAAGGCTGTGGTCGACCATGACCATCAATGAGTCATGTCCGTTGGAGGGGGGAAGATCAGTGATGAGATCGACCAAGAGTTGTTTGAAGGGAAGATTGCAGGATGAAGGAATGGGCATCAGTGGGGGACAAGTGGGATGGTGGTTAACTTTGTTTTGCTGACAAGTTGCACAGCCGGATATGAATGCATTGACAAAGGAAGAGAGGCCTGGCCACCAAAAGTCACATTCCAGTAGTGCTTTAGTGCGAAAATGTCCAGCATGGCCAGTGGTGGGGGATTCATGTATAGATCATAGGATGGCCTGTCATTCATGCAGAGGGATGTACATCCGATTCCTAAAGTAAAGGTGTCCATTGGTCATGTGCCATTCATCTTTGGAGGAGCAGGGAAACAGGGGTGATCCTTGTTGAAGGCTCTCAAGGGCTCATAGGACTAGGGGGTCCGACTGGGAGGAAGGTCTAATTTTTTTTGCCAGAGCTAGGTCCAATGCATTGATGACTACTGGTTCTGGGCAGATGGACGTGTCTATATTGTCCTGGGTGGTGTCTACGTGATCACATTGAGATAGTGCATCAGCTGGGCCCATCTGTGTTCCAGGGGCAACCTGCCATTGCAAATCAAAGTCCTGTAGGAACAAGGACCATCTGGCCTGTCATCTGGATAGTTTCCGTGGGTCTTTGACATAAGAGAGGTTTTTATGGTCGGTGATGATGGTAACCAGATGAAGGGTTCCTTGTAGATATTGTCACCATTCTTCTAGGGCTAGGATGACTGCTAGAAGTTCCCTATCATAGATGTCATGGTTTCATTGGGCGGAAGTGAATGTAGTTGAGTAGTAAGCGCAAGGGTGGAGGTCAGAGTTCTCATCGGATTGCATGAGCACCGCCCCAGCAGCCAACAAGGAGGTGTCCATCATGATGGTAAAGGGGCGAGTGACATCAGGGATTCGTAGGACTGGAGCAGAGGAAAAGATCTTTTTGAGTCATTCAAAGGCACTTTGTTGTGATTGCATCCAGTTTCAGGATTCCCCTTTTCTGGTGAGTTGGTTCAGGGGGGCAACGATGTTGGAGAAGTCTGGGATGAATTTCCTGTAGAAGTTGGCAAAGCCCATGAACGATCAGACTCCCTTGACGGAGGTGGGGGGCTTCCATTTCTCGATGGCTTCAAGTTTCTTCCCATCCATTTCAATCTTGCCTTGTCCAATGATCATCCCTAGGAATTCCATATGAGGGGCATCAAAGGTGCATTTGAAGAGTTTGACCGATAGCCTGTGTTCTCTAAGTCACTGAAGTACACATCTTGTTCATTCATGGTGAAGGGTGACATTGTCTTTGGTGTGAATGCCTAGATCATCCATGTAGACTTTTAACCATTTCTCCCAGATCATGTCTGCGAAGATATGGTTCATGAATGCCTGGAACATGGGTGGGGCATTACAGAACCCGAAAAACATGACAGTTGGTTCAAATAGGCCCAAGGGAGTGATGAACACAGCCTTCCATTGGTCCTCCTTTTGGATATGAATGTTATTATATTCCCATCATATGTCAAATTTGGTGAACAGAGTGGAGGATTTCATATCGTCAATGAGCTCAGGGATGAGAGGGAGAGGGTAGGTGTTTTGGATGATATGGGAGTTTAAATAGCAATAGTCCTGACAGGAATGAAGGGTTCCATCCTTCTTGGATATGAAGAAGAAGGGGGATGCTTGGGGTGATTTCAAAGGTACTATTCTCCCCATTCGAAGATGTTCCTCAATGAACTCTTTGCAGGTCTCCATCTCTGCTGGGTTCAGGGAGTATACTTTCACTATTTTGGGAGTAAAATCTGGGTGAAGTTCAATGGTATGGTCATAGGAGCGATGTGGGGGCAGCTGGTTGTGTGTTTGTTCAGAGAACATGTCTGTGAAGTCTCGACACCATTCAGGGATGAGGGGTTCTCTCGTCTCGGTGGTCTGTGCAATCTGGGTGGAAATGGTGGTTTTTCCAATGGCTTCACCTTTTAGCCAGGCTTCTCGTTTGTTTAGTCGTTTGGAGATTTTGCGGTCTGCATCAAGTCCAAGCCATTGGAGGAGGTATCATTGGGGGATGTGATCTGTTGATGAGGGGTATGGGGATCGAGGGATGGAGATGGTATTGGCACTCCAGTCAATCTTAGGATTCCATTTGCATAGCCAAGGCATTCCTAGTATGATCTGTCATCATCCTAAACTTAGGACCATGAGGTCCATGGTTTCTTTGGACTGAGGGAACAGGATGTCAGTGTGTGCTTTCCAGCAGATTGTCCCTTTGGCATTGGTTGTTCCATCTACATTATAGGCAAGGATAGGTTTTGGGAGGCATTTCAGGGGAAAGTTTGCCTTAGTTAAGAGGCTGATGTCGATAAAATTCCCAGTTGCTCCACAGTCGATAATTGCTGTGGTTTCAACAATTTGTGCTCCAGTAGCTAGTTTGATGGGGAGACGAATGGTTTGTTCATTGGGCAAAGCTACTAGTACATGGGCTAGATCATGGGAAGAAGACGTCGAGGCGACTTTCCATTTCAAAAATCCTCTTCAGAGGAGATGGTGTCAAAGGTGGTGGCAACTGCCACATCTTCTCTCAGCTCCTCATAGCAGAGCTTCAAGGTCCAAAGAATTTCTTCTTCACTTCTTCCCTGGGTTTTCAAGGTTTGGACATAAGTGTCCATGGGGGTGGTGGGGTTGATGGTGGGGGTGGAAGTATCTGTGGAGCAAACTTGTTGGGAGCAATGATTGGGTGGTTGAGGTTGGTTCTGGGAGGATCCCTTATAGGTGTTGCAGTGGTCTGCGTTGTGTCCCTTTTTGCGACATTTGAAGCACAGGCCCTCTCTAATGCATCGAGCATGTTTTGGGGGAGTGAGTTTCTTGAGACATACAAAATCCATGTCCATGGCATCTGGGTCTTGGGTAGAGCAGGAGGAGGATGAAGAGGAATGACCAGGGTCATGTCCTCCTTGAAGGGCAAGAATGCGCATCTTCTGGGTGTGGAAGTCTCAGGCCTTGTCAATCCATTCCTGGATTTTAGCAGGGGGCATTGACATGGAAAGGATCATGGTAGAGATCTGGGGGTCTAGTCCTGCAGCAAAGTGTGCTATGGTCTCCTTGGTATCACCCATCTGGGCCTTGGCAGCAAGGGTCTGGAATCTCGTGATATAAGTTTGGAAATCATCATCAATGTATTTCCTGCCATCCTCAGTTTTCCTTTCCTCCTTCCATTGTCTAAGCTTGTATAGACCATTTCAGGATGTCTCCGCTAGGTCATAGGAATAGAGGGTGGACACAAAGT
>JBBPMA010000592.1:0-20196 GCA_038090075.1 Xanthoconium purpureum | reverse complement strand
TCTTGTAATGTAAATCTGGAAGCTGTTGTCAATGAATTTCTTGCCATCCTCAGTCTTCTGTTCCTTCTTTCGTTGTCTAAGCTTGTATAGCTCATTCCTGGACGTCTTGGCCAGGTCATAAGGGTAGAGGGTGAATGCAAAATTCTTGGTGAACTTGTCGAAGGTCTTTTCTATGGCAGGGACGGCAGTATCGGTCATCTTGTCATACCACATTTCTATGAATTGAGATTCCCTTCCTTTGCTCATTTTCTTGAGGGTGGTCATGATTTTCTCGTTGTCATCAGTGTAGATGGAGGAGTTGATGGTGAAGTAGGCTTTCATTGCTTTCATCCATTGGATGGCATTCTCCAGGTCTCCTGAGAAGTTGGTGGGAAGTGCCGCTTTTAGTTCAGTAGTTTTGGTGGTGGTCAACATTGGGTTGGTAGGGGGGCTGGAGGGTTGACTGGGACTGGGGGTGGTGGAGGAAGGGGAGGTAACGTTGATGGGTTCACAGAAGCAGGAGGGATGGTAGGACCCAGGGAAGCAGGTGGTGCTGATAGGGCAGGGGCAGGGGGTGCAGCAGGAACAATTAAGAATGAGGGGAGATTTGTCAGGGTATCAGATGAACTGGCCGAGGGTATTGAGAACACTAGGGGAGAGCATTTCCTAGGTGATGGTTGGAGTGCTGGGTTAAGGAAGGGTTTTCCTGCTGTTACTCATTTTCCAGGAGATGGAGGTGCAAGTAGTTCAGGGGAATGACTAGATTCAACAGGAGATCATCTTTGGGGGGTGGTTGCTAGGTCTAGGGGATTTTGGGTGTCCTGGGGTGTTCCGGTTTCTTCCAGATCCTTGAAGGCTTGATAAACTCCTTTGGGGCATCAAGAGAAAACCTTGGGTGGGCTGGAGTGGTCCTGCTCCTAAATAGGAGGGACAAAAGGAGATTCTTGTTCTTTTGTTATGCAAGTCGACAGACTTGCGTCGAGGTCAAGGGTTTACTTACTCTGAGGGAGGTACTTACGAAGAGACACAGCATCCTCAAAGAAGTCTCAGGGTGAAGGAAACCAGATGGCAAGGGGCTAGGTCACAACCAAACGAGTTGTGGATCACAAGACTGATGCTGTAATTGTGCAGAACAAGAATGGGGAGGAAGTACAGGCTGAGCAGTATATAAGTACTACAGATTACATAAGTGGAATGCCATAGAACTGGATGGAATAAAGGGGACATATGACTACCACAAGAGAAGTAATCAGAGGAGTAGACAGTCCTATAAGAGAAGAAGGATATCAAAGAGAGAAAAGTATTGGAGAAGCATGAGCATCGAAGGTAAGTAGGTAGTTGCTCCCTTCCTCATGATAAGGAAAGAGGTCATAGTATACTCAATGTATTGTGTGGATGAGGAAGAAGGTATGAAAGAGAAAAAGTATCATAACAACCTTAAAGGATTTTGGAAATGCTTGTCAACATAAGCTCCATATGGCAGACAAGGCACTTGTTGCCATTCAAACGGCATGTTCATGATACTCTCCAACCAACTTCAACAAATTTCTCCAACTCATTAGGTCATTGGGCCTAAATGGTGTTGTCAATCCATTCTGGAATGGATGGCCATTATCAGTGCTCTGTGACTTTATCACCCCTGAGGTCTTGCACCATTTTCATCAATTCACCTGAGACCACAATATCAAATGGTGTATCCATGTAGTTGGGGATAGTGAGTTGGACTTCCAATTCTCTCTCATATAGACTCCTGTGGGGTATTGAGTGTTTGGTGAAGGTATCTCCAAGTTGAAGCAAGTGACTGGCTGTGATCACCATACAGTTCAGTGCTATATTATACCTAAGGTGCTGTGGCTGGGAAAGCATTGCAGAACTTTCTCATAGCCATTCACACCCTACTAGATTTCCAATACCTTGCTCAGGCACCAACATTCACCACCAAGTTATTTCAAAGGGTCACAAATGTGCTGCATTCTAGAATTTCATGACCACAAAGAAGTGATTATTCACCACAGCATGTGTGATAACTGGGAGATCCCAAAGCTTGAGCTTTTTCAGAGTGTTGTCCCAAGTATCTGTTAGTCTGGTGCACTGATGCAGTGGAGTGCCAACATCACAGAACATGCTCACATAAAAAGACCAAGGTGCCAGCTTGTGTGGGAAATAACCAAAACTACTACATACAGATTACCCATCATCTTGATCAACTGAAGAAGTGTTTCTGTTTTGACCTTGCCATCCACATCAAGGAACATATAACAGCAGACCTGGATAACAACTGCAACAATAATGAGGATCATGAGCCCAATGCTGAACAGCAGGCCATTATTGATTATTTGAATCTAATACACTGCACCATTGACTACTTCTCCATCTTTTCAGCTCTCACCCATGAATCTTGCCCCTTCACTCCTAAACCTGTTTGCATGTTTGTGACCAGTACAACTGCTTTTCATCTTGTAACAAAGCCCTCACTGAGGTTGACTCTTGAGAAGGCTGCCCAGAAATATGGGCTTCTTGACCTGGCATTGGCAGTTACAGCTTTTTGGGGCTAGGAATGTTCTGGTGATTTGAGGCTTCAGATTTGGCAGAAGATACATGTTCAACAAGCCACATATCATGACAAGAGCATCCTGGATTTTTCCCAGACTCTTTGTGCTATCTCCCCAACTAGCATGAATCTGTTCAGGCAGTATAACTTGGTAATCATTAGCTCCCAGCATGAGAGTGAGTGGCCAAGATGTGGCCTCAGGGACCATTCTGTTGCTCAAATCAAGATCATACTCCAAGTTCTGTCATCAAACTTGTTTCTTGCTTATGTCCACCATTTCTGTATTGTCCCTCAGGGCAATCCTACAAGTATGAGTGCACTAACTGGAATGCACCTGCTGAAGCATGCAATGCAAGCAGATGACCAGTGCATTGGTGAGGTGATTCCACTTACCTGGGTTTGTTCTTCCACCCACTTGGTCCCTCACTTCAGTTGTGAAGCCAATTTGTGTTTGACCAAATTGAATACCTATGAACTGAGTACAGAATTTTGGCTAAACAAGTATTGGATGAAAAAGTTCTATTATGTGTTATCTCCCCCATGTATTTAGATCTTTTCTACAAGTGCTAAATACAAGTAAATAGTATGTGAAGCAATGATTGAAACATTGATTAATATACCATTTGCTTCCACATGTGGTTCTGATCCATCATGGTAACCAAGCAGTGAATGGCTGTACTGCAAGGCTTGCCATCACCATCATGACCAGCAACCCAGCAACCTCATTCTTGTTTGACAGGCAGCAGTGGTGGTGGGCACTGGTAAGAATGTGCCACTTGGTAGAAACACAGCCTCATTTGGTTTGACTTTATTGCTTCTGATAGCCACTCCAACCACATGCAATGCCATTCAATGACCTTCATGTGAGTTTTTTCATGCACTAACAAAGTTGACCAAAGAACTCAGGAAAAAACTAGCTCCCAAGTCATGTGGTCCCAGAACTCCAGGCTAAAACCAACAGGCTGCACAGTACAATGGATGACTTGCTCAAGAATGATACTGAGGCCATGCACTGGGAATTGAATAAACAGGAGAGCATACAGCTCCTGGAATTCCTGTATTCAGACCAGCACATACTCCAGAAGTGTGGTGCTCTGGATAAAAGCACAAGTTCAATGCTTCAAGTACTGGAGTATCTCAAGGAGTGTGGAATATATGATCATCCTCCAAATCCACCACCACCATCACTATTCAGTTTTGGGTCCCACCAAATGGGTGGGATATCAACTGAAAAAAAGGAGATTGGGTTGAAACCTCCTTGGAAGGGACCTGGAAAGTCCAGGATGCTGGACAGTCTAAGCTTGCATCTGAAGTGCTGGCTTGCGAAATTGAAATGCCCTGATCTTTTTCCCAGAGCAACCCCCAAATAAGAGCATCCATTATCACACTTCTTGAATACCATACTTCAGTCTGTTAAAGCAGCATATGGGCTGGAATATCTGTAAGTTGCTGTTACTCAAGATCATACTGTGTAGTATGACAACTCACTGGCTCTTCCAATAAGTGGAATGCCAACTTGTCAACCATGCCCCTAAAGAGTTATGGCCTAGACTACAAGAAAAACCCAACATCACTCTATTCAAACTATAGTGACAGCTGGCTGCACCTAATACTGTTTTGTGAAGTGAAGAACAAAGCTAACCTATCAATGGAAAGGAAGTCTTATATTGAGCTTGCAGGCAAATTGGCATGCTTGTTGTTCATGCAAGATGGCTGCCACATTGCTCCATCCATCCACATCCTGGGCTTCAAAATCTACTTTACAATATCTGATCATGGTGGTTTGGCTTAGACTACTTGCAGCTTTGATATGCATGAAGATCCAGAACCTTTTTTGTGAATCATCACCAGTCTCTCCTGTTACCACAACAAACCAGACACTCTTGATTTGAATACCAGCATCTTTTGGAAGAAAAATAGGGTGTGTTGCATCCCACCCTGGAAAGTCTTGAAGGTGACCATGCGCAGAGGACTGCTGCTTGTATCAATCCAGATTAAGCTCACAAAGCTACTATTTATCTCTGACAATCTGCTAGGCCAAGGCACAACAGTATGAAAGGGCAAGGCTGTAGAGGGGTTAGAAAAGCCAATCCCTGTAGCTGTCAAGGATACATGGATAGATCCCCTCAGGAAGTATACTGAGGGTGTCATCCTTTGGATGCTAAACAAAGCTGGGATTGAAGGCATTCCAACTCTAATCTATGAGGGACAAGTCTCCTTCAAGGTCTACAATAAGGATGTGGATGGCCAACAGACTACAATGAATCACTCTACATATTCTATTCAAACTGTCCTGGAGCAGTATGCTAGTAATGAAGGCATGTATCAGCTTCAGATATTATATCACCTAGTCACTAAGCCTATTGGTTCTCTTGTGACAGATTTTTGGAGTCTCGCTGAACTTCTTGTTGCTTTCCTGGATTTTATTGTTGGTAAGCATGATATTTGTTGGGGTACTGTGTGGGATCCCTAATCAGGCCACTTCAGGGCATAAGGGTGCCTTGGAAAAGGCTCACATTCTGCATCACAATATTAGTCTCATCAACCTTCTTCTCATCTTCATAACCACCAAACAAAGTGACCACCATTTGTTCATGGATCACCTACCACCTGAGTCACAACACATTTTGTGTGAAAGGATCTTGAAGCTCCAGCGACAAGGAGTCCTCACCAACTGGGGCTACACAATTCCAGTCATACCAACTGCTGGAACCAAGAATGCAGCATCTTTGTCCTTGCTGACAGTAACCTCTCCTTTGGCACCATCATTCTTGCTGGATGTGGCACTCCCCACCTCTACTCCATCTCTTCCTTCCCTAGTGACTGCACCCTTGCCCACTCAGATGGAGATCATAGAAGAATCCCTGACAGACAAATTTGAAATGCCAGCTTTTGATAATCTCATATTTGTTAAGCCAATTGGCTCAATGGAGTGCCCCAGGTTGATTCCAATCATGCAACTCTTCCACTGGGATAATGTTGTAGTGCTGACAGACCTGCACAAAGACAAACATAGCACCAATGATGCAAACCCACTGCACCAAACAGTAAGTTCATTCTTTCAGTGTTCAAGCTGAACTGTAGAGTTCAGGGCACATGGTCATGGAGGTCCTCAAAGCTGGTCATGGCTGGTCCCAACCAGCCAGTCATTCACAATGAGCTTCATGATCTAGAATTGTTTTTCTACATTCTCATTGGTATTTTGGTCTTATACAACAAGCCAGCAAGCTAAAACCAGACAAGGAACTCCAGGGGTGTTTCAACAAGCTTTTCAACACCACAGAGCCAAGTATCCTCAAGACAATCACTATTCAATCCAATCTTACATGGGTGCCACCTATTCTAGAATATATTTCACCATATTTCCAGCCCTTAATATCACTCCTAAACAACCTTTGACATGAAATTGTCTTGCCACTAAGGACTGATGACCACAGTGCTTTCACCTGTGATGCCACCTTTACCTATGACATGGTTATTCAACATATTGTTTCAGCACTCTGTGGACTCCCTGATGAATGTTGGAAACCTCATCTTCCTCTCAATAAACATAAAGACAAGATTGTTCCACCAGCTCCAGGCCAGGACAATGGAAACAGAGATGAGAGTCATTCACCTACACCCCTGCCAGTACTGCAAAGAAATGTCAGCATCCATCGAGCTGCTCAAATGGCTGCTCAGAGCAATCCAGAATTATGTTGGAAGCAGCCTATCCAGTCAGAAGACATATCTGTCTCTAAGTGTCTTCAATTATCAAATCAATGTATTCCCCTCTCTCACCCAGCATCCACTAGGGGACAGACCACAAGTGGAGTGCTTAGCAAATAAAGAACTTCATTTACTCCATAGCCATCAAATCCAAACCCTTTCACCTTTATTCACTATTCCATGCACCTTAGCCTATGCTGTATTTTGTGTCATAACTTATTGCATGCCACTGTTTGTTTTACCTATTACTTCAAATTTGTCTGTTGTAGTTGTTGTATTGACTAACATTCAACCATGCATTGACCACAAGGCAGGACTAGTTTCTCTCAACACACATGGCCAATCAATGTCTATATATTTTGGCTGGTTGTGGTTGTGCTGCTCAGCCCCCTCTCTTTGTTTGAAATGATGGCTCCAAAGTGAAAGCTTGCCAACAAAACTAAGCCAGCCGATTCACATGCTGTTATGGCCAACTTAGAGCCAAATGTTCATCCCACTACAAAATGGCAGAGGGTTGAGGTGCTCTTTCACAATAAGAATGCTCCAGGTTGGCTTATTTTCTTATTTTCTTTTTTTTTCTCATCCTTGGATGTGAAACAGAAGCAAGTCAACGAAGGCATTTGTCCCACTCTAGTAAAGGCAGCAGAGGGCAACTTCAGCAACTTTATCATTTTAAGCATGTTCAACTTGCAAAGCATTGATGGCTATCTGCACAAGAACTTGAAGTGGCTACACAGGGGCAAGAAGTGAATCCAATGATGCCTTTCTATAAGCCATCCCAGGAGGACAAGGATGAGGAGAGCCAGGTTCTGCCCTGGGTAGTATCTTCTGTGCCAGTGACACAAGCTAAGCTGTCATTCACTTGCAGGCAGCCTGGTGATCAGTTTGTCTTCAGGCTGCTGAAGCAAGCTGTGGCTTCCACCTGTGATCTGGAGGTTGGGACCATTTGAAATCATGTCAGGGTCAGGTGAGTCTCCATCTAACCTCTTTCATGGTCTGGTCACACACTGTTTGTTAGGCCTTCATCGGTAGTGTTGTCCAGTAAATCACAATGGTCAGCTCAAATTTTTTCTGTTTTTTTGGTGGCTTTGTCATGCCCAGCTTCTATAGTGTAGTCAAATGGCACAACCCAAGACATCAACTGTCCTGCCTTGGGCCATTATACCATGGTAATTGTACTAAACAGCAGCCACCATCATGTCTGACTTGTTCTATCCTTGCAACATCTCTGGCAACAAATATAACAAGGCAGTTGCTTTCAATACAAAATCCACTCTACAAGCAAGGCCTTTTGTCAAGACCAGGATTCCTGCACAATATTACAAACCCCTTGGTTAGGCAGCCTTCTCTGGCATTATTACATGTGATACCAGTTTACAAGATACTATGTCTCAACAGGCCTTCTGCCACCTGATGTCCAACTTCTACAGCACATGTTGCTTATGATGGACACCATCATGGAGCAGCTTTTGCTCAGCTGCATTGCTCTTGGATGTGATTTAACCCCAGAGAGTATATCTCTTAGTCTGACTCTTATCTTATGATGGAAGTTATCATTGGATACCACAAACCCATCCACCATTGAAGCTTACACATTTCTGCTTTAGATTGGGCAGCATATGACTTGGCTCCAGTCCTACTCTATGCAGCATTTGGTTTGAGAAGAAAGTCAGTGCAGGGTTGAAAAAGGCAGTCTGCCTGGAGGTGATGGCATTCCAAGTCCCAGTGGTACAGACAGCTTCTGACTGTCTCTAGATTGCACTGTCACTAGATTTCACTATGGGGATCTGTATCACTGCTGCAGGGCCTATATAGTTGGTGGAGGAAGGAGAGACACATGAAGACAGGTGCCTGCCACAAGACACACTTAGTCTTGGAGATGTGGACAACATGACAGCTGTTATTCAAGAGCAGATACACAGTGTGCCTCAGCTAAAACAAACATGAAAAACACAGGTGCTAGCATCCAGCAAACATAATATCAATCCTACCTTTGTTACATGGTCAGACCAGCCACTAAAAGTCCAACTGGCATGCACATACTGGTAAAGGAGCCAATCACTAATGGAAGATGAGTGACAGCAGCCACTTCCCTCTAGAGTGATGTTGCATGCAGTGTCACACATTAGCATATGATGGCATGTGGGAGTATTCAAGGTGCACTTCATACCTTGATTGGCAGATGCTGCTATTCCGGATTGAAAAGCTGAGGGTTGACCTTGGACATTGCACTCAAGGCCACTAGTGCTATTGCAGGACAGCAAGGACCTTGTATGGATTCCTAGTGTTTGACTAAGCAGAAGTTGCCCATCCACCTGATTCAGACCTGCGGAGGCCAGAAGGTTGCAGTGGCTTGTTTCAGACTGCAATGTTGACAGACCTGCTACAAATGCCTGAGAACATATGAAACCTTTTGAAAATACAATGCATGCTGGAAAGGAGTGCATTGCAGCCCAATTGGAGGTACTTTCGAGGCAAGAGCAGCACAGGTGTTTCAGATAAAGAAGCAGAGGATTGTGAGCTGCCTATCACAACACTGCATATTACAATGCCATTCATGATCAGACTTGTCCTATATGCATTACATATGCCCTACACTGGACATTAGCTGTCTGTATCCAAGTGACTTGCCTGTATTGTTTTTGTAATGCCTTTTAACCATATATATCCTGTGCACCAGCTTCCATTTTTTGTCTAACCTGCTTGATGGAGGGTAGAACTGCCCACACCCAAATCTGTGATTGTGGAGCCTGAAGAGGGCTGTTGTGCTGTACCTCCATTTTGCCTATAAACCACAATTGCAGCTGTCACAATTTTTGCAATGGTAGCAACTGGACACCTGTTTAACAAATGGCCCTTTTGGCTGTCTATGAGTGATGGTGGCTAAGCAACATGATCTATTTCTCATTACATCCATGCATACATCACTGAAAAGGTAATTTCATATCAACTTTAGTGAGGCACACTTTCCCATCGGAAGGCATTAAAACACCTCCTGAAGCATTTCCATCCTTGGAGGAGCAAAGCAAATCCTTATGATTGCATAGGTGACAATGAAGAAAAGGATCAAAGTGCATAAGATATCTGGCTGTGCAAGACTCAAAGTCTAAACACTATCATAAAGTCCCTGAAGTATGGACTCTAAAACAAAACATTTATTGGATTCCTTTTCTGAATAGGATGTTCAATAAACTGGTCTTAGCTCAGGCATATGAAAAGGGCACCATTAATGACCTTTGTCATGCACTTGGTTTTGGAGATGTTGCAACTGGGTCTAGAGAGTTAAATGTGGAATGCACTGGACATTATACTTCTAATCAATTCTTGACATACACTCCCTCTGACCTCCAGAACAGTAGTTCATTTGATGTTTTTCTCTTCCAAATTTACAGTTCTGGAACTACTTCATGCTTCTGCATTTTGGTCTGTTTCAAGGGCAGAAAGCCCTTGAAATTGTTTTGCTCTCTTCCAGTCTATCAATCATTAACTGATAGATACCCATGTTTCAAAAAGATGTTTTCAAACAGCATCTTTTCCACCTGCATGTTCAACTGTGGTCTTTGTGTTGTCAGGTTGGGACACATCAACAGCACCAATATTCCCATTGGCCTCTGTGCCATCTTTGCATGCAGCTTATATGATTCCAAGACAGGTGGACATTTGGTTCTCTTCAAACTAGATCTTGTTATCAAAATTTCCCTGGATTGATGATTCAGAATTAGTGCCTCTAGGCATGTTACATTATGGAAACATCACTATCAAGGATGGTACAATGAAACAATCCACTTACTCAGTACTGTTCCAGGGATCTTTTTTATTGAACAGCTTATGGATTCAAGTCAATAAATATGTCATTGAGTAAAAGCAGACAATTTTTTGAACAAAGTCATAAGGTGCATAGCAAGCAGGCAATGGGTCTGTTTTCCAAGCTAGATGAGTTAGAGAGTGACAGAAAGAGCATATGTAACATTTAATGGGATATATAGCATACAAGCGATCCTACCCTTCGGATGTGCAAATTCGATGTGGTGATTGGATGCAGTAAACTACAACAATAGCATATTATGTTTGCCGTTGTACCTTCCTCATTTGATTCCGAAGACAGAGCCAAAGTGTCAGCACGATTTCGAATGCAGGAGAGGGCAGTGTACAATTGTCCGTGTGCAAAAGGATCGATGCGCAGATCAAGTACGGAATGGTCGAGAGTAAGTCCTTGACAGCCATTTGAAGGGTGTGGCGTATGCAAGACAGAGTGTGAATTGCTTTCAGGTACCGCCATTTCGCCTAGCGATCAGACTTAGGGCTCAACAAAAGCAGGTAGAAGATATTTATCTCACTTTAAATGCTGACATTATACCCAAGCCACACACCTGCAGGACCTCAACTACCAACAACTCACTGTGTTTTAGCTACCATTCAAAAAGGGCATAGCCTATACACCACTGGCACAGCTGGCATGAGCTTTTATATGGTCACAAGAGCTGGAAAAGACATTTCTCTTTATTCTGGTTTTGTTATCCATCATCTGTGTGTCTTGTTTTTTAAACCTTTTTGCTTCGATTCCCATGTCCCACTCATTAGACAAGCTCTTGGAAGCATAGCATCCTTCTCTCTATCCCAGTTTTTTATCTGCCATTCCTATGCATATCAGCCTATGCACCCCCACCATTGACATTGGCTGCTGATTATCATTGAAGCATGTTGCTCCATCAGCATTCATAATAAATTCATACCAGTGTGTCATATTGAAAAGGAAGGCTTTTGAGCCAACTTTAGTTAGACAAGTGGACTTTGGTGATTTTGATTCTATTGAATGTAAAATGCACATTCCAACACAACTTGTTGCAAACTATATAGTGACTGACTATATCATGACTGGCTTGCTGCTCTGTAGTGCATGCAAGGCATGCTGACTTGACATAACTGACTTTGATGTATGCTTAATTCATAGATAGAATGTTGTACAGCATTCTGCCAGCAATTGGAGAAGGACTGCTAAGTTGATTGCAATCATGACCATTGATGCATAACACACCATGGCCTGCTGAGCAGGATCAACACATTACCATCTAAGAATATTATTACATAACAATAGGTTTTGCCTAACATTACTGCACTGTTGTTACACTGCAGTTATCATCCTTCCACCTCATCATTTCACAGTGGGATTTCCATTACCTACAAATTCATTACAAGCAGTACATTACCTCATGCCCAAACAAAAGTCATTGGGTCAGAACTAACAGCACAGACATCATGCTGGGTTGTCTTCACCACAAATAATAATGACATTGTCTATCAAAACATTGGAGCAGCTCAATGTGAAGAGAGAGCAGAATCATGTGTGGAAGGCAAGATCCAGGAAGCATATCTTGTCTAGACAAATGTGGAGAATCCTTCATCATACAGGAATCATCTTGTATATCCATCACAATGCCAAGGGTGCAATGACATACTTATATGCCAATAGCTGGAATCAAATCCTGGGCCATTTCTCACCCCCAATGTACCAACATGTGTCAAGAGGATCATTTCTTTAGCCTCAACACAATACATCTTGCCAAGCTGTCAAGGTTCTTTGACAACACCAGCAAAATGTTGTTCACAAACCACTTGAATTGCACAAAGGAACTTTGGAAATCCTGTGAAAGCTTGTGCTCATGCTGACATTCCTCAATTCCCCTTGAAGTATATTTCCTTTATTGAATTGTTGGAGAACACAACTAACACAACTTTCAGAGCTATACAAGAACTTCCTGATTGCCCTTTGTGGCATGATCATGTATCCTTAGAGATTCATCTCATTTCTGCCTCATTTAGTGGTTGATACATCATGTACAGAATGTAGTTTTATCACCCACAGACCTGTAGTGACATATCAAGAATTTACTGCCTGTAACTGACCATATAATATATACATACCATGCTGCTATACAATTGTATGCACTCCATATTTGGTGTCTTCACAGTCTTTTGGGTGTTCAACAACTGACATTCACATAATGAATGTGATCTTTGTTGTTGCTTTTCTAATGTGTCTCTATAGGAAGTGCTGATGGAAATGGAAATGAAATTGCTTCTTTATTCCTGATGAACTTCCTAGGTATGTCTTGTAATAGATTGCTCATCTGCTGTTGTATGTTATTCCAATTCTTGAGTTGTGGCCAACCAGCCAGTACAGAAATAATCCAATCTTCTTTGTTTACAATTGCAACAGGGGTTTTTCTTCAGTGAATTGGAACACCAGTGCATTCATAATTGAGCAATCTGCCATACATTTCATTCAATTACTCTTAATCCATCTGTAACCAACTCATTTAGTGTACATTCCTTGGACTGCTTGCAAGGCTGGCACTAACTGATGAGCGCACACCTTTGGTTGCTTATATATTTTTGGCATTGAAATGGACAGGAAAGTCTTTCAGCTTCAAGTGCTTTTTGGACAAAGAATGCCTGGAGATTCCTGGTTGCTTTTTTTTCTCCACAGCTTGCTTTGTTCTCTCCTACAGGCATAAAGCCAAGCCTATTTAGTTGGTAAATGCTCATTGTTTCTTTGGTTAGTTGAAGGGAGTGGCTTAGCTGAGTTCTTTATGAAACCCTCTTCATGATTGCTATGACCAGCTAAAGCATATACCAGGTTTCTTTGAAGAGTGCCATTAACAGGGCTTGTGAATGCAGCAAACTGGATTTAAATGGGTGCCAGGACCAACAACACTCTTTTGTCTAGATTCATTAATATATATGCCTTTCAAACAGTTTCTGATAAAATGTATGTGTAGAGATCTTGTATGAGATGGTCTTGATGTAATGAAAGAAAAATGTGCACTTTATGAAAATGTAAAATAAAACAATGCCAAACAAAATGCAAAGCCCAGGTCTTGTGTGAATGGGTTGTGGTGTGGCATATGCCAACCATCAAAGCACAGCCCTTGTGTTATTTGTTAGTTATATTGCAAATGATACAAGTGTGAGTCAAATATTACAACTGAGTTAGTCATATAGAGCATGTGACAAAGTAAATTGAACATAACTATGTATGATTTAAGTCCTTAATATAAGTTCAAATTTACCAAAGAGGGCCTTTAGTATTCTTATAGTCAAGAAAAGCACAACAGATAGAGGCATATGCTAAAATCTTTCTACTGTTTTTCAGACCCAGCCACTTTACAAACCTTGTAGACCCTTCTGCACCACTTCCAAATGCATTCAGAGGTATTCCAAGAAGAAAAAGCACCCTCTTGAAGATGAATAAATTCCCAAGTGTGAAATGCCAGTTCAACCATCCAATTCTGAAGATTGTTATCCTTGCATGCAGTTGAGGACCATTCCAACTAGTGATCCCAGGTCTGGTTATAAGACTGCTAAAAAACTACTAATCAGGCCAGAGTGGGTAGTTGTAAACTTTCAATATTTTAGAAATTTCAAAAAACCAGACAAAACTGGTCACAATTGGATGAACCTACATAGGACTACCTCCCCTAACTCTTCTATATTTATCTATATTTATATTTCTTCTGATTTTCTATACCTGATTGCTGTGATTATGTCTAGAAAATGACATTTGACCTGGAAATAATCATATCTCCAGATTACCTGGGCCAAATCACATAATCCTAGAACCATAGAAAACTAAGAGTCCATACGACATTTTGGCTCACAGGTTCACAATGTGATTCCCATGGGAATACCAGTCTTTTGTCAAAACCCATTTGGACTAATTGTTTGAGGAACCACTTTTAATGTAAGACTGGTTCTGGTTGTTGGTTCATTTGGGTTTTTTGGGATTCCAGCAGTCCCAAAAGACCAGTTCCAGTGTATTTGCCTTATTTGGAAGGTAGAGAACCAGACCTGACTGGACCTGAGAACACTAGTTCCAACTACCTTGATAATAGATACTTTGGATCTCCAGTGAATTGCATGAATAGCATTCCTATAGGGCTATGTTTTTTGTGCTTTAAAAGTCAGGGCAAAAGGCATAATATTCCAAATCACTGATCCAATAAGCAAGATTGCATTTAGTAAGATGTATGAGGATATTCTTAAAAATAACAATATATGGAGAATGCATGTTCCCTTGTGGCTATTCAGAAACTGCCATACATGTACACATCAAACATGGTGATGGATTTAATTGAAATGTGGCATGAGTACAAAAGATATGGCTGACTTGCAATGTGTATACATACAAGCACTATGACAAAGTGAATGAAATGGTAAAAGATAAAGGACAAACAACATACAAGATAAGCATGGGTGAGTTGACAAACACAAATAATGTGGATCATCCTGAAATACAAGGGAGTTGATTACCACCTGCTGGTTTCATGGATCTTGCACAGTGTTTCAAGCACATTTCAGGATGTATGTTGGCAGGACCTGGCTTATTGTGTTCTGGAATTTGCTGAGGGGAATTCTTGGAATTCTTGGAGCAGGAATGTTTTGTAGTATATTCTTGGTGAGTTTGATTGAGCAATGAAGAGTGGAGTGAGGGAGTTACTGACTTGTGCAAATGCTGGCTTCATTGACAGATGAGACAGATTTCAATGTGTCATGCTTGGATGATGAGGGAGTTGTTTTTGTGGAGATGTTGGGAACTTGAAAACCATCCTTATTAGAGGCTGGGGTAAAGTGAAATGCAGTGAGTCAGGGCTATCTAGAGAGTTGTTTGAGAGGGGAGATAAACCCTTCGTTAGTAACAGACAAGTCATGTGTAAGACAAAAGTTGATTCACAAAACCACACACTTGAAATGGTATTATAAATGCCAAATATCTATTATTGTGGGCTGTGATTGGGTTTCACATGTGCACAGAATTGAGGTTACTCTGTGGATAAGGAAAAGTAATAGATAATGGCATAGTAGCCACCACATACTGTTAGTAGCTGCCTTTCCTTGCTTTAGTGATTTGTTGTTGCCTCTTGCCCCATAATTCTAACCTGCATCACTGCCAGGGTAAGGGCTAGAAAAAGAGCAAGAAGTGAGGACATGTCATTACTGTCATCATTGAAAGAAAGGGGATCCTCTTCTCAATTTCTGTTAGAAATCCTTGAAGAAAGAGGTTGTTCCACTCCAATTCTGTGAGCTTCCTGGTGTCAATAAGATAAAAAGACATTTTGGTGAACTTGCATCTATACTAGCCAAGGTCTTCCTGGCTGTTCATGGAAGCTTTCCAAGAGTTCTGCACTAAGTAATAAAGGTCCACATGACAGAAGTGGTTGGTTTCTTCACAATCCAGATACAGTCATCCCAGTCTGGAATTGCAGCAGAAGTAGTGGATACTGTTTGAAAGATCTCAGCCTCATCTAAATTTGCATACTGGATGGCATAACAGATCTTCTCCATTAGGAGAACTGTGACAAATAGATAATGCTATATAATATCTTATCAAATATAACTTTCATTGTCCTTTAATATCAGTATTGTAACACACTAGCTTAGGCATTATTTTCTTTGAGTGGATTGACAAAAATTACAAAACCTTTCACAATTATAAATAGAATCCAAACCATCATCTTTCAGGTAGTTGTCAAGGACATAATTGACATATCCAATTATAAAATCAATCTAAATGACACTAGTTAGCAAGTCTCCCATCCTAAGTGTAATAGGCAATTGGTGGCAATTGGTGTCATACAGAAAGTAGTTACCATTTACAAAGTTATGACATGGGTTGACATTACACTCAGGTTGGAAGATTAACATAGATTGACATCACACTCAGATTGGAAGATGTGGTGATTACTGTCATATAGAGAGTAGTTACCATTTACAAAGTCATGACACTAATCACCACACTTTCCAACCTAGGTGTAATGTAAATGCATGTCAAGACTTTGTAAATGGTAACTACTCTCTGTGTGATACTGATTGCCATACCTTCCAATCTGGGTTTGATGTCAATCAATATTACACAGAGAGTAGTTGTTGTTTACAAAGTCATAACATGGATTGACATCATACCTAGGTTGGGAAGTGTGGTGATCAGTGTCATGACTTTGTAAATGGTAACTACTCTCTATGTGACACTAATCACCACACCTTCCAATCTGAGTGTGATGTCAACATGTGGTGATCAATGTCATGAGTTCTTAATTGGTGACTGCTTTCTATGTGACACTGATTGCCACTGATTGCCACACCTCCCAACCTGAATCTCATGACAATGTATATCATGCTTAGAGTAGTTACAATGTATTGAGGCAGTATATGGATTGTAGTACATTCTTCATGTTAATGAACTTGAATGCAAGGAACTAGTTGTTACATCAAGCATAGCTTTCTAGTTCTGTAAAAAAAAGTGGGCCAACAGATCTTATTGGCAAGGCCTGGCAAGGCAAGGTTTTATTGGTGAGCTTTTCTTGTATGAGAGTATGGTTGGTGGTAATGCAAGTATATCTCTCCTACAGAAGGCAGAGGACTGGTGTAAAGACCAGATCAACTCCAGAACTATCTTTAGAACTTCCAGAGACTAGCTTATCAGACAGAATTTGGCTTCAGTGACTCAGAAAGGAGCACTGTGCTCTTGCCCAAGTCTTAGAGCTTTGCTCTCTCAGGCTCCTGCCCTTCCCCTTATATTTTGTTTTGTCTTGGTCTATACACTCTTTAGACAGATATATAAACCCCCCTGTAATCTGGGATATTCCCCAGCTAGTTTTATGCATCTGCATCAGTAATCTAGTCTCTTTCAAGGCCTTCACTGTCCTTGAGACTGGTCACCCTCTGCCTTCCATAGGAGAGGAGTATACTTGTGTTACCACCTAGTCTGTGGTCTTCACCCACTCACCAATCCCCTTAAGGATCCCTCAAGTATTACTTCAAGCTTTACTACCATCACTCAGAATGTGTCACCAATAAGCCCTTGCTATGCCAGGCAACTCCACTAAAATCTGTTGCCCCACTTCACCTAGAAACTGACTAAAGAACTACACTTGATGTAACAGCACTGATGCTCTGCATTCCAATGAAAAGCAGAAAATTGCAAACAGTCATTGACTGCTGCAAATGAAACAATATTATGGTCAAGGATATGACCCCATTCCTGAATCAGGACCAAATCCAAATGAATGTCACAAGAGTGAAGTATTGCTTGAAAATAGACCTCTCAAACATATATGAGTAGGTCCAGATTGAACTGGAGGATGTCTGGAAAACAGCCTTTGCTATAATTTATGGAACCTTTATCAGCCAGGTCATGCAACAGGGGGATTGCAATGCCCTTATAATGTTTCAATGTCTGATGGCAGTGACCTTTAGAGACCACATTGGATGTTTGACACATTGGAGGATCATGAACAATACCTCTGGATTGTATTCAACTTGCTAGAGCAGGCCAATTTCTACCTGAAGCAGAAGAAATGCAATCTATATGCTGAGAAACTTGACTGTTTAGATTATATTATTGATTATGAAGGGCATTCATACCAATAGAAACAAAATGTCTTGAATCTGCAGCTGGAGGACTCCTACGTCCCTGAACACAGTCCAACACTTTGTAGGACTAGTTGAATACTTGGCATGGTCATGCCTGAGATATCAGCATATGCTATGCCATTGATGGGAATCCAAAGGAATGGACATTCCTTTCAATGGAGAGAAGTCCATGACTAATGTTTCTAGATGATCAAGGACTTGACTTGCAAGTACCTGATCCTAAAGCCTGTTGACCCAAGGAAAAATGAGCCAATTTGGCTTGTTTGTGATGCATCTCTATATGGGGCAGCACACTATATAGGCAAGGACCTGATTGGAGGATATGTCACCTGGCAGGATTTATGTCCAAGAAGTTGAGTGATACTCAACAGAACTATAGGACATTTGAACATGAAACACTTGTGATAATTCAAGCCTTGCTCAAATGGAAGGATAAACTCCTTGCATTCAAATTCAAGATCATCACTGATCATGAGGCACTTGGATACCTCAGAACATAGTGGAAGCTGTTAAGTAGGCAGATCTGCTGGATTGACTACATGTCATGGTTTGATGCAGAGATTATCTATACCAAAGGCTTAGAAAATTGTGTAGTGGACTGCCTGTCTTACTACTATAAAAGAGAGGAGGGTGATAGTGCCCTCAACAAAGAAATTGACTGGGCCAACATGGACATGCATTTAGACACTGAAGGGGATGATCTTTCTCAGGACAGATGGCTTAAGCTAAAAGCATTGATAATAGAGGGTGAACCTAACTCTCAGAAAAGCAAACATCTTGCTGAAAAATGAAAAATCTGTATACTCAAGGCACAAGAAATGGCCTCAGCTGCAAAGAAGACTACTAAAAACATCTCTCACACTGATGTGGAGGAGGATCTGACAGTTCTCAAATCTGCCAGGACATTACAAGTACCTGTCATGCAATATGGGAATAAACCCAATTTCCTCAATGCTATATACAAAGGGTATAAAAGTGAGCCAATACTCACAAAAGTCTCAGCTCAACCAAGCCATTTCCCTTAATTTACCAAGAAGAATGGCCTTCTTTACATGAAGAATTGTGGAAACGAGAAGGTGTTATACCTCCCACATACAATGTATAGAGGTGATAGCATAATTGCCATGATCATCAACCAGGCCCATAGAACCCTTGGGCATTTCACTGCCCAGAGAACTGCAGACTATATTTGCAAAGAGTATTGGTGGCCAAAGATTGGCCATGAAGTGGACAAGTTTTTTTGAACTTGTCTGATGTGCCAGGCCACCAAATCCTCAAATCAATTACCCCAAAGGCTATTTTACATAGCCTACTGATCCCAAGGCAACCATAAGAATCAATTGCCATGGACTTTGTGGGACTATTCCCATCAAGTGAGGAGCATGACTACCTCTGGGTCATTTTATGCCATCTCACATCCATGGTATACTTAGTACCTATCAAAATAACAATAAAGGTGTCTGAACTTGCTTATAAGTTCATTCAAGAAGTTGTACAATGTCACAGACTGCCTGAGACCATTGTCTTTGATCAAGATGTGTTACCTTGAAATTTTGGTGCAAACTGCACCAAATGCTCAGAGCAAAGCTCCTGATGTCTACTGCATTTCATCCACAAACAGATGGTGCCTCAGAGAGGACAATTAGGAAAGTAGTGCAAATACTATGAGTAATGGTGCAACCCAATCAAAAGGATTGGACAGTGAAGCTGCCATTGACAGAGTTCATGCTCAACTCCAGTATAAGTAGCTCTACAGGGTTCACACCCTTCAAGCTCAATGATGGATATATGCCCATTATAATGCAATGCATAAAGGAGGGAAAACCCTTGACCATGTCAGGAGTCAAGTTGTTTGTACAACAGGTGACTTAGAACCTAAAGATGGCCCATAATGCTATTATTGAGAGTCAAGTGGTCCAGGCATATCATGCAAACAAGAGATGAAAGGAAGGGAGAATCCTTCAGGTTGGAGATCTCGTGTATCTCTCTATGGCAAATCTACTAATCATGTCAAAGGGATGGGCAAGGAAACTCATTCCTAAATACATCAGACTGATGGAGGTCTTGAAAAGCAATGATGCCAGTGACACTGACTCTCTGGAACTTCTAGAGGAGCTACACAAAAGGCATACACCTAACATTTCTCATCAGGCTACTATGCCAGTATGAAAGGAATAACAATGTATTATTTTCTAAGAGAGATGTGCACATGTTCTACAATATTGGACAATCTGATGAGGACAAATGGTATGTCAATGAGATAATAGCTCATTGATGGACTGGGAACAAAGTTGAGTTCCTTGTTAAATGGAATCTTGGAGATTCCACATGGGAGCAGAGCTCCAATTGCAAGGAGATAGAGGTCCTAAACAGGTACTTTAAACTCCAAGGAGTGTCAGGCATATGTCAATTGTCCTGCAGGACAGAGTGTATGCCTGGGCATCCCAAGACCCACCACTAGTGGTGGGCCTAAGACACATTTTAGACAAAATAAACAAAAACAATAGAAAATAGAACAACAAACCAAA